>CAHIKZ030004049.1:462500-597500 GCA_903632075.3 Acanthosepion pharaonis
TATCTTTATGAATGTCAGTCTATTAGATGTCATTCTGCATGAGTTTTATTTTTTTAAATAATCGTTGATGAAATCTATTTGAAGAGAATATTGTACATCCAATGGTTGATGTGAGATACATAAAAATAGATACAGCGACCCACACTTTACAACATCCAAGGGACGATAGGAAAGTTATTTTAGGCACCTCGACGTGGGCTAATATTTAGCAAACTTGTCTCGCTAAAATAATTACGACTGAATAGTGAGTTCGATCCTCACTGGGTGCCCCATATTATATTTTCAGCCTTGTGCCAAACCAAAGCTACGCTTAGAAAAGCATTTTGGGCATCTCAACGTGGAGTAATATTTAGCAAGCTTGTCTCGCTAAAGCAATTACGATCGAATAGTGATTTCGATCCTCACTGGGTGCCCCATATTTTCAGCCTTGTGCCAAACCGAAGCTACGCTTAGAAAAGCATTTCGGTCATCTCGACGTGGGCTAATATTTAGCAAGCTTGTCTCGCTGAAACAATTGAATAGTGAGTTTGATCCTCACTGGGTGCCCCATACTTTCGGGTGCACAGAGAAAATCACCATAAATATATACATATGAACAGTCTGCGATAGATACATACGTATAGTAAGAGAATGGGATAGATAAGTAGTAGTAGTAGTAGTAGTAGTAGCAATAATAATAATAATAATTTGAATGGTATCCTCTATACTATAAAATGTTTCAGTGTTGATATAGCCATGGTTTTCAGAGTAGATATATGTTCAAAAGTAACATTCAAGAAAGGGAGCTTTACAGAAACACACTCAATAGATCAAAATTTCCATTATTCGGACTATTGTCCTCATCCTTTTCGCCATATTTATCACAACGTTTCGGCCGTTGTACGCTCTGGCCTTCTTCAGGTGGTTGGAATGTCGAACTGAACCCTTTATTTCGCTCACTGGGGTAGACTGTTCTAGTTCTACGTGCCATGTTTACTGGATGTCAGTTATCATTTATCTCCTGTTAATTCCCCTCTTCAAGTTCTCCACTGTCTTAACCGGATATTGAACTCACACTCTTTGGGTCTTGTGACTAGATTTAACCAATGCCTTTACCCACTGTGCTATGTTTCCTTGAGGAAGGCCGGAGCGTACAACGGCCGAAGCGTTGTGATAAATATGGCGACAAAGATGGGGACAATAGTCCGAATAATGTTAATAATGTACATAATACCCCATCTCAGAAATATAAACAGATAGATCAAGATTTTGTGACAAAGATTAGCGAAGTGGGACGAAATGAAGTCTATAAATGCCTAGGGGTCAGCAAAGGAAAAGAAATACAGCATATCAAAATGAAGGAGAAAGTAAAAAAGAAAGAATGCTACATGTGTCTGCGAGTTGAAATGTAGAAACGATGGCAAGATAAGCCCCTTCCTGGTCAATACTCTGTTCCTAGCAAACAAGCTGATGTAGAAAAACCACGTACCTACCAATGGTTACGTAGTGCAGGGTTAAAAGTTGAAACCGAAGGTTTTATTCTTGCTGCACATGACCAATACTTGCTAACTTGAAATTACTAAGCACGCATAGTGAAAAATTGTGTTGTACCAAATGCAGATTCCGTGATGAATTTCTTTTACCTGGTTTGCACAGAATATAAAACTCATCAGAGGAAGCCACCGCCCAGACGCCAGCACAGATGATCTGATTATAGTGGTGAAGATTTCGTGCAGAACCATCCACACTTTTTGAAGGGACGAATACAGAGACCTGGTGCACTAAGTGCCACAAGCTCCCCAAACGACCCTCCGCAGGGTTTGAATTCAGAGTTGTCCTTCTCCTAGACCAATTGCCATCCAAGGCTATAGAACCCAGTCTGTCCTGCTATTTAAGCATAACTGGAAAGAGAAGGGGATTAATCTCATTCGATGGGTATTAGCACGTAAGTGAATGTATTGGATTCGACTGGATTTCGAACTCAGCTCTCAAATTCCTCTATCCGAGCCGCTATCCACTACACGGCCGTGCCTTCCATATATATATATATATATATATATATATATATATATTTGAAAATATTTTTGTAGGTAAAAAATCTAATTACAGAAATAAAAGTGTGAAGCTTAATATTATTAGACATATTAAAAGTGAAGCAACTGGTTCCGCTCTTCAGGTCTCCACGGGAGATTCAACTTAAATTAAAACACTAGAAAACGTGCAATGAGAAGAAAAAGGGGAAGAAAAATATATGAGCCCCAACAAACATTCACGCTGTTTACACAGGGAAGGCGTGCTGGACCGATGTAAAGTGCCTCCAGCTGTGATGTATATATACTAGCAGCATGGCCCGGCGTTGCCCGTGCTTGATTCAAAAATCGTACGACTCATACAGCAATCGCTATCACTTGACTTAAAATATTTTTGCCCTTCCTTGCCTTTAAACGAGTGCCCTTTGCCGTGCTGATGTTGCTACATGCCTTACCTCTTGTCTATCTCACACTGCGAATTTTTTCTAAGTTCTATACTAAACATTAAATCTGTTACGAAAAAAGAACTAAACAAAATGAACACAAAACGATCAGCTTTAAAAAAAGACTCGTAACTGGAAAAACCGAATGAAAAAAAGAATGTTAACAACAAATACTTTTTCACACCCAACCCAGTTCTGCGGAATCAGAATCAACGTTGAGTTTAAGCAAGCGAATGAGCCAATTGGAGTAAAGTGCCATGCAGATTTAAATTTTTCCCACTTGTGACGAATGCAGCTATCGATGTTTTTTGCATGCTAGCATGCTAGTTAACATTCGTGTCAGTCAGCTGTTGGCTCTCACGCTAGCCAATAGAATCTTCCTGCATTTTTGTGGCAGCCAGCTATTGGCTCTGACGCTGGCCAGTAGAAAATGGCCTCAAACTACATGAAAACTGCCGTAGAAGCATGAAAAAATCGATTATTTCCACTATCGATTGGAGTTGGGAAATGCAAAATCAGTCTTGGCCTTCCCGCTAACTTGGAGCTTGTGCATGTAAATTTTAGTGCAATCACGGGTGATAGATTGCTAATTCAAGATCGATCTCAACAGAGTAGTGAATTAGTCTTCAAATGTAGCGTTCGGATCATCACCCTATAGTTAAGTGTAATTTCTGACACTCTTTCTCTCTCCCTCAGTCGATATCTTTTTGTCTTTCTCATTTTCTTTCTCTCTCTCTCTCTCTCTCTCTCTCTCTCTCTCTCCTTCTCTATTTATCTGCCACTCACTCTCTGTAACCATATATGTTAGTTTGCCACTGGCACAAGGCCACCGTATTTGAGAACTGAATCATGATCAAGACACGAGTGAATTGATCATCTAGTCACTCCCTCTGGGCATCGCCTATAATTAAATGTTATTTCTTACATTCAATCTCTCTCTCTCTCTCTCTCTCTCTCTCTCTCTCTCCATCCATCTATCTATCTATCTATCTCTCCTACTCATTCTCTCTCTATCTACTGCTCACTCACTCTCTCTCTCAAACATTGTATGTTAGTATCTCATTCTCGCTCACTCACTCTCTATCTATCACTCACTCTCTGTAACCGTGTATATTAGTTTAGTACTGGCACAAGGCCACAGTTTATTGAGACCTCTATCGTGATCGATCTCTAGACACCAGTGAATTGGTCTGCGAGTCGAGGGTCGAACCAGCGCTCTATGCTTAAGTGTCATTTCTTACACTTTTTCTCTCCCTCAGTCTATTTCTCTTTCTCGTTCATTCACTCCCTATCTATCTATCTATCTATCTATCTATCTCTCACTCTCTGTAACCGTGTATGTTAGTTTGCTACTGGCACAAGGCCACAGTAATTGAGAACTCAATCGTGATCGATCTCCAGACACTAGTGAATTGGTCTGCGAGTCGACCGTATACCTAAACACGGCGCTATGCTCGCCGTTCCTTTGTCTATATTAGCGGAGTTCGTGCTTATCTCTTTCAGTTTATACATCTTCCAATAAGTTATTTCAAATGTTCTTCCTTTTCTACTCACCCTGATAACATCTGTGGCTGGTGGGTCTATCAGCTCGAAGACGACACTGATTGGCGCGGAAACCGTCAATAATGTTCCCGGCCACGAAGAGATGTCGATGAGTGACGAGATAACACGTGGCTTATCTTGCCATCCATCATCGGTAACGAGAGATTGCGAGATTTCCATTTGACACTGCTAATAAGACACAGAAACAGTATATGTAGGTATGTATACTCACACACACACACGTGTGTGTGTGTTGAGAAAGACCTAGGCATAGATACGCTGTATTATGTCGTAACGGAATAGCTACTTATCTCAACTGACAGAAAAACTCAGTCATATAAGATGTTTGATCTCCAATGCAATTGTGTCACATGGTGTTAGGTTTAATAAAACAGAATTCGCTCAACGCTCTGTGATCTTTAATCATCTTTGCAGAGTTAACTTCAAAATGCACCATTAAGGTATAATCCATATATAATACCTACATAATGTAATACATATATACAATATAATTCATATATACATATTTATACAATATAATACATATATACAAAATGTAATACATATGTATGCATACATACATACATACATACATATATATATATATATATATTAACTGATTTAAAATATGGATTTTCGGCTACACAGTAATAACCATGTTTCAAAAATGGAAGCTAAAAACTTTAAATTTAATTTTGTAATTAAATTAAAAACATTAGTTCCATTTCATCCTCAAGCGAATTTTGGAGTAACTTATCTTTTTTAAATTTACTGAGTTTTAACTGCAAGGGAAATTCACAATATACGGTTACCAAGGATACAGAGAAACCCAATCATTCAGACAAGGGGTGGTAGCGTGTTCATTATTATTAACTTTTGTTGTATCAGTTATTTGTTACGTTCGAAAAAGGGTTTAGGTACGGGTGGGGATGTATTCTTCAACGAATTGCTTTGAGGATTAAATGGAACTAATGTTTTTAATTTAATTACAAAATTAAATTTAAAGTTTTTAGCTTCCATTTTTGAAGCATGGTTATTACTGTGTTGCGAAAAAAAACATATTTTAAATCAGTTAATTTATAATATTAATGCTCTGTAAATTTACATTGAGCACTATTTTGTAAAAAATAAAATATCAATAAGAACACCGGATTATATATCTTTACTGTTCTTTCTTTTTTAATTATATATATATATATATATATATATATATATATATATATATATATATATATCTTTTATCTCTATAATTTAAATTTTATTTTAAACCCCTTTTTTTCCTCTACCAATTTTATATTAATATTTCATTCTTCATAGAACCCCAAATTAATGTCATAAGTTTAATATTCGGGTTTAATTTTATAAAACCTCTTCCTTTTAAGACAAATACCTTCCACCCTCTCCTGACTCCTATCTCGTGCCTTTCGTCTGACTGAAACATTGAAATAGACAAATTCACTATAAGTCTTCAACTGTTTTTGTTTGTTTTTTTTTTTGTTTTTTTTTTTTTTAGTTTTCACAGTTAAATTTCTATTTCTGAATATGAACTCAGTACACACCGGGGTTGATAAGACAGACGACCGATATCTTTGTCTGCCGAAATAGGCTAAACCCCAGGTGAGGTGATTTGGGATTTTATTGTTTATTAATTATTTGCTCTGTAATAATAAATGCTTTCAGCACTTTCTGTGGATCATTTTTAATATTTTATATAGGGTGACCCAAAAAAACTGGAACTTTTTAACAATCCAATAAAACCAAGAATGATGGAAGAAAAATATCTTATTCATAGTAATTGAAACCTTAAAACATGCCATTTAAGAAACAATGATGGAATTTTCATTTGTCTTAAATTACGTCCTCTAGATGGCGTCCACCTGTACGAATCCATTCTTGAAATCTGCTGTTGAGATTCCTCATTGACTGCTGCAACATCTCAGCTGGGATACTGTGAATTTCATCTTGAATTCTAAATGGCGAAATGTTTACTTGCTCAAGATCACTGTCTCGCAGTGTTGCCACTTGCTCATGTCTGGCAATACGCACTTCAAAAATTCTCATTTTTTTGAGTCACCCTCTATTATTAGCATCCACTTGGATTATATATCAACGGATTTGTTACCTTTACTATATATATATATATATATATATATATATATATATATGTGTGTGTGTGTGTGTGTGTGTGTGTGTGTGTGTAATGTTATAATTATAGTTGGTTTAACGGCATATCAATTCCTTGTGGCTCGTTTTCTTAAGCGTTTCATCCTAATCAAGGCGGGGGTGTTACGAACACGCAGAAGATTCCAGAGAGTGAAACTGAGAGAAAAGACTGGGAATAGGGTGGGGCATTGAGGAAAGGATAAAAGATGAACAGGAATCAAAGGCAACAGAAGATTGCGATTGACGTTGCATTTAATTTTTTGAAGGTTATCAGGGAAACAATTATGAGGAAGGGAGTTCCACTGTCAAGAAGTGCGAGAAAAGAAACAGTTGGAGTTGAAGTGATGGTTACATTTAACTATGTCACCAGTAAAAGGGTGGGACCTAGATGCCAATCTAGTAGAACGCTTCAATTTATGTAATCGGGGAAAACAGGGGAAAAAGTTCGTCAGAGCAGATGCCATGAAAATATTTGTAGAAAAGACAGAGGGAAACCACATCAGTAAGAAAGTGATTGAAGTCGAGATGCCAGGTCAGAACCGATTATATTGCAGATCCTTCATTTTGGATTTTTAAAACATTTAATTATGCTTCTTACAGTTGAATACAAAAATGGATCGCTGGTAATTTTTTTCTTATTTATAGTTTCTTTAACGCCATATCAACTCCTTATGGGTGATTTTTTTTTTCTTGGGAGCTTTGGTAAATTTTTTCCAGTAAATTTTGGCGAGAATATTTTGATTTTTCTTTCTCACCCTGAAATTGCATTGCTTGTAATATTTATAATTAATTTTATTATTTTCATATTTTCATGTTTTAACCGCAGTTTACTTATATCTGGGTCACTATCCCTATTGCAGACGCTCGCTCAGTCACACCTGTGGTTTATACTGCAACTATGCTGTTACAGATTCTGGCGTGATAAACCATTTGAACGGGGCCATCAACCTCAAGGCCTCGTTTGGTTTCCTGTTAGTACAACTATCGGCGATCCACAAGAGTTTCCAATTTCACTCACAAGTCTTGGGTCGACTCATAGTATGGTTTTCAGACTGATCAGGAAGTCGATCATGGTCAGATTCGAACACGGGTCTCATGGCTAGAAAGCGAACTCGGCCACGCGCCCATCTATCTATCTATCTATCTATCTATCTATCTATCTATCTATCTCTCTCTCTCTCTCTATATATATATATATATATATAGTGCTGTTCGATAAAAGTGACTCACCTGATTTTTTGAAAAGGTTATTCAAAATAAAGGAGGACCCATAGATTATTAAATATTTCGAACTATATTAACTATTATAAATAAATTATACCTCTATTATTCTTTATTTAAAGCTGTTGATGAAGGAATACTTTAATGAGTAGCCGTTGAGTGTTATGACATGGCCGCCCCAATCTCCTAACCTCAACCCCATAGAAATCTTATGGAGCATTATAAACTCTAGGCTCACAAGAAAGCAGTTGCGTAACAAAGATGATTTGATTGCGAATGCTTGGAGATTAGATTTGCAGGACCTAATCAAGTCAATGACAAAAATGGTTGAAAAGGCTATTCAAAATAAAGGAGGACCCATAGATTATTAAATATTTCGAACTATATTACCTATTATAAATAAATTATACCTCTATTATTCTTTATTTAACGCTGTTCGGTTATGTTTCTATTGATTACTAGTTGCAGGAAAAAATTGAGTCACCTTTTCCCTAAATCTCATTTATATCCAAAATTATAATTATCAATAGAATACCTTAGGGTGAATAAACTTTTCTCCGAGGTGGTCGGGAAGGAGACTTTAAATTAGTAAGATTGAAAATTATTTTAACCCCGAATACAATAGACAAAAAATACTTTTAGTAAAAAAAAACTGGTGAGTCACTTTTATGGAACAGCACTATATATATATATATATATATATATATATATATATATATATATATATATATAAATATAAATTTCTGTCCAGTAGTGACAAGATGCTTCATTGCTTTCGCGTGCTATTTCATTTCCTCTCCTAACCTTCTAACTTTCTGCCCTGAAGTAACAAAGTGCCTCACAGGTTTCACATACAGTTTGATTTTCGGGTATGTTTTTTCAGTGGATGGATCCAGTTTAGTGACTAGATATGTATAAGAAGACGACGCAAACGGAATAGCTGGATGGATTTAGTCTAGCGACTCGATAAGAAGACGACCGCAAGCCACACAACGGGCTGGCGTTAGTCTAGTCACTTGATAAGAAAACAACGAACGCAAGCTACACAACTGGATGGAACTAGTCTAGTGACTTGATGAGAAGACGACAGCAAGCCACAGAACGCGTTGGGTTTAGTCTAGTCATTTAATAAGAAGACGACGACCACAAGCCACACAACTGGATGTGTTTAGTCTAGCGACTCGATAAGACGACCACAAGCCACACAACGAGCCTGGTATATTCTAGTGACTTGATAAGAAGACGACGGAAGCCACACAACTGAATAGGTTTAGTCTAGTCACTTGATAAGAAGACGACCGCAGGCCACACAACTGGATGGGTTTAGTCTCGTGACTCGATAAGTAGACGACGGAAGCCACACAACTGAATGGGTCTAGTCTTGTCACTTGATAAGAAGACGACCGCAGGCCACACAACTGGATGGGTTTAGTCTCGTGACTCGATAAGACGACGGAAGCCACACAACTAAATGGGTCTAGTCTAGTCACTTGATAAGAAGACGACCGCAGGCCACACAACTGGATGGGTTTAGTCTCGTGACTCGATAAGACGACGGAAGCCACACAACTGAATGGGTCTAGTCTAGTCACTTGATAAGAAGACGACCAACGCAAGCTACACAAATTGATGGGTTTCATCTAGTGACTTGATAAGAAGACGACCGCAAGCCACACAACTGATGTGTTTAGTCTAGTGAGTTGATAAGAAGACAACGAACGCAAACTACACAAGTGGATGGGTTTCGTCTAGTCACTTGATAAGAAGACGACGGCAGGCCACACAAAGGTCTTGGTTTAGTCTAGCGGCTTTATAAGAAGACGATCAACGCAAGTTGTACAACTGGTTGGGTCTAGTCTAATGACTTGATAAGAAGTAGACAACCGCAAGCCACATAACTGGATATGGTTTAGTCTAGTGACTCAATAAGAAAACCGCAAGCCACACAAATGAATGGGTCTAGTCTAGTGACTCGATAAGAAGACGACCGCAAGCCACACAACGGGTCGGGTCTAGTCTAGTGACTTGATAAGAAGTAGACAACCGCAAGCCACATAACTGGATATGGTTTAGTCTAGTGACTCAATAAGAAAACCGCAAGCCACACAAATGAATGGGTCTAGTCTAGTGACGCGATAAGAAGACGACCGTAAGCCACACAACGGGCTGGGTTTATTCTAGTGACTTTATACATAGAATACTATCGCAAGCCACACAAATGGATGGGTGTAGTATAGCGACGGCAAGCCACGGAACGAACAAGAGATTTTACTGAATGTGAACGTATATAAAAAAAAAACACTATACAATATAAGAAGGCGAAAATAACGAATGATATTGCATTTAATTGTTTAAAGATCAAAACTCAGTGGAAATAAATTTCCACACGCGAGAAGTGCGAGAAAAGAAACTATTTGTATAGAACTTACGGTTTCATCTAGCCAATTCAACTGCAAAATGATGAGACACCTGAATGACAATCTAGTATTGCTCTTAAATTCATAGAGTCTAAGCACCATAGATGAGAGTTTATTAACGCAATTACCATGAAAGTATTTATAGAAAGGCCACAGAGAAGTGGTTTAAAAGACACTAAAGTCGAGATGCCAGTTCAGGACCAGTAACAGTGCAGATTCTCCAGTGGATTTTATCAAGAATCAGTAAATATTTATTTCTTATTCTTTATACAATATAATTCGTTATCTGTTACCTTGTTAATCTGCAACATGTCTATGTTTATGATATGAGGTATTGTAATTATTTACATTGTTTGGTGTTGTCCTCACCTTTATTATTATATTAATTACGTTGAGACCGTTTTATGCTCCGGGCTTCTTCAGGATCTGACTATATTTCTGAGATGAGAAATTGTAACTAATAACACTAATTACATTGTCCGGACTGTTGTACTCGTCTTTATTGTCATATTCACAACGTTTCGGATGCTGTTACGATCTTCTTGGCCTGTCTATATTTCTGGATCAGATATTCTATATTTATTATATAGAACTGTTGTCCTCATCTTGTGTAGTAACTATTTACAATAATTGTTTGGGTGTTATCCTCATCTTTTTAAGTTTGTCATTATTCTGAAATACGTTTATGGCGGGGTTATAAGGTTTTTTTATCCTCCGGGGCAAGGTAGAACCAATAAAAAGAAGAACTCGAACACGTATGGAATCTAAAAACAGGAATATATTAGAAGTGTTGTAGATGAGACAATGTAGTCTCGACCAGTATCACTATTCAATGTCTTGCAGTAATTGTCTGAATTACATCTGTTTCCGGACTGCTTCTACTCTTGTCTTTATTGTCATATTCAAAGGCCAACATGGGATTTCGGATGCTGCCCAAAAATATGCCCATTGAACCCGATCGGGTTCTTCCCCGAAGGAAGTCCGCCCTTGTCTATCGGGTTTTCCGTCCGTAGATCAGATGAACCGTTCTGTCGTTAGTTAAACGCTGACAATTTCACCCCCCACAGTGTCGACAAGGAACTGGGCATTCATCCGTAGTAAGTATGGCAATAATGATGAGGACAATAATCTGAATGATGTAAAGAGTGTAAACGGGTGAATCTTTTATAAGTTTATAAATTCGGGTTTCTCGCCCGTAGGAAATACCTGAACGTGACAATATTATCAAGGGTGTCATGGCATTTTTAACGTGGGAAATGCATCCATTTTATAAACGGGGTTTTTATGGTCCGCCTCCTTCGGGTTCCTTGTACCACGGTGATAGTCCGAACAGTCGCTAGAACCAATAAAGAAGAACTCGAACACGTGGGTATATGGAATAACACAGATATATTTGAAAAAACGGGTTCTGGAATATATACAGAGAAGTCGTAGCCTCCTTCGGGTTTAGTATGAACAATTCAAAGGTTTAGTAGAGAGAACAATGTAGTCTCGACCAGTATTCCACTATTCCAATGTCTTGAACCAGCATAAATTGTCCCTGAACGCGACTCTGTTTCGGGACTCCGGGTTCTTCCCGCCCGTGACAACCGACTCTTGACTCGACTTGAACAAAGTGAACGACGATATTCAGTCACCCCCCAACGAGGGTGTCATGTGGCACAAGGCCTTTTTTTTAAGCCATTAGGGGATCATTTGAACCCGACGGGTCCGTGGGCTCCGCCCTTCGGCGTAGCCTCCTTCGGGTTCCTCCCCCCGTAGGAAGAAAATACAAGACTCAGTTCAGACTTGAACTACCATTCAAAGTTAACCCGTATTCAAACGAGGGTTCATGGGCACAAGGCCTTTTTAACGTGGGCATTCCCGAGCCATAGGCCCGAAGGAAAGTCATTTGCACCCGTATAAACGGGCGTAGCCTCCCTTCGGGTTCTTCCTTGGGTTCCGTCCGTAGACAGAGAGTTGAACCGTTCTGTCGTTCAGAGTTGAACGACTGACAATATTCAGTCACCCCCCACGAGGGTGTCATGTGCCACAAAGGCCTTTTTTTTTGGGCAAGCCATTGGGTGGGCATTGAACCCGGAACCCGAAGGGCTCTTCGGGTTCCTCGCCCGTAGGAAGAGAGTTGAACCAGGCAGTCAGTTTTGAAACCCGTATAAAGGGTGTCATCTGGCACGGGTTCTGGGAACCCGTATAAACGGGTTTTGTTTACCTCCCCGAAGGAGACTCCGCCCTTCAGCGTCCTTCGGGTTCCCTCCTTAGGAAGAGGTTGAACCTCCCGCCCCCACGAGGGTGTCAGGAAGAGAGGCCCGGCCAAAAAATAGCCCATTTGAACCCGTGCGGGTTGGGTCCGGTTTACCTCCCGAAGGAAAAGCCTCCATCAGGGTTCCTCTTGAACGACTGACAGTATTCAATCTCCCCCCCACCAGGGCAACATGTGACACAAGGTCGGGTTATTTATAAACGGGTTGGGGGTTCCCGAAGGAGCCCGTCGGGGCTCGGCCAATATTCAGTCACCCCCCCCACGAAAAATGTGGCACAAAGCCTTTTTAACGTGGGCCCGTTTGAACCCGTATAAACAGGTGGGGCCCTCCCCGAAGGAGACTCCGCCCTTCGGCGTAGCCTCCGGGTTCGTAGGGAAGGGTACAACCGAACAGTCGGTTCAAAAAGGTGAACGACTGACGAAGGAGCCTTTTTAACGTGGGCATTCCTGAGCCATTAGGCTCGCCCTTCTGGGCGCAGACTCCGCCCTTCGGCGTAGCCTCCTTCGGGTTCCTCTCCCGTAGGAAGAGAGTTGAACCGTGTAGTCAGTTCAGAACGACTTACAATATTCAGAGAGTTGTCAACACGACGTGGGCATTCCCGAGCCAGTCGCTCAACCCTTCGGCGTAGCCTCCTTCGGGTTCCTCTCGTTGAGCGTTCAATGACAATATTCAGTCACCCCCAGGGTCAAGGGCCTTTTGTCATTTGAACCCGTATAAACGGGTTCTGGGCCGATTTACCTTTTCGGGTTCCTCAACCGTAGGAAGAGTTGAACCGAACAGTCAGTTCAGAGGTGAACGACTGACAATATTCATTAGGGTGTCATGTGGCAAAGGCCTTTTTAACGTGGGCATTCCCGATTATTAGGCCCGGCAAAAAATAGCCCATTTGAACCCATATAAACAGGTTGGGGCCAGTTTACCTCCCCGAAGGAGACTCCGCCCCGTAGCCTCATTGAACCGAACAGTCAGTTGAACGACACCACAAAGGCCTTTTTTAACGTGGGCATTCCTGAGCCCATTGGGCTCGGCCAAAAAAACCCGGGTTCTGGGCCCAATTTACCTCCCGAAGGTTCGGCGTAGCCTCCTTCGGGTTCCTCCCCATGGGAAGAGAGTACAAGGTAGTCGGTTCAAAACTTGAACCGCACGAGGGTGTCATGTGGCACAGAGCCTTTTTCGGCATTCCCGCCATTAGGCTCGGCCAAAAGCGCCCATTTGAACCCGTATAAACGGGTCCCGTTTTTACCTCCCCGAAGGAGACTCCGCCCTTCGGCGTAGCCTCCTTCGGGTTCCTCCGCCCGTAGGAAGTACAAGAGTTTAACAATGTTGACCTGAACAGTCGCTCAAAACGTGGGCATTCCCGAGAGGCTCGCCAAAAAAATACTGACCCGTATAAACGGGTTCTGGGCAATTTACCTCCCCGAAGGAGACTCCGCCCTTCGTCCCCCTCCCCTCCCGTAGGAAGAAATTACAACCGTGTAGTCGGGGCAATATTCAATCACCCCACGAGGGGTGTCACAAGGCCTTTTTAACGTGGGCATTCCCGAGCCATTAGGCCCGGCAAAAAATAGCCCGTTTGAATTTCTGGGCCAATTTACCTCCCGAAGGAGACTCCGCCATGAGGCTCGCCCGTAGGAAGAGAGTTCAACCGTGCAGTCGGTTCAAAAGTGAACGACCAATATTGAACCGAGGGTGTCATAAACAGGTTCCCGAGGGCCGGCCCATTTTAACCCGTATAAACGGGTTCTGGGCCAGTTTAACCTCCCCGAAGGAGACTCCGCCCTTCCGTAGCCTCCTTAGGTTCCTCCCGCCCGTAGGAGAGGGTTGCAGTCGCTCAGAAAGTGAGCGACTGACAATATTCAGTCACCCCCCCACGAGGGTGTTCACAAAGGCCTTTTTAACGTGGGCATTCCCGAGCCATTAGGTCGGTTGAACCCGTATAAAAGTTTAACCTCCTCGAAGGAACTCCGCCCTTCGGCGTAGCCTCCTTCGGGTTTGCCGTAGGAAGAGAGTTGAACCGAACAGTCGCTCCTGAGCTGGACTGACTCCGCCTACTCCTGAGGCGCAGTATTTATTAAGTATGGAATAATCCATTATCATTATTATTATTATGGGTAAGATCCCATAACAGTTTTAATAAATGCGATGCAATGAAAAAAGCCTTGAAACAATGCATATAGCTTCAGTAAATCGGAAATAAATAATTCACAACTTAAATAGAGGATAAGGAACCGTTTGATTAATCCGTTTGCTTTATATGTTTTAGAAGTTCAATGATACAATGATTCATTGATTACTCCTGGTATTATATAAAGCGATTTTGTTTTATGTCTTTTCACTATGAAGTGAAGATTAATGGTGGTCACTTGTGCATCATGGTTAGTAATGTTTAAATTTAACAAACTAACATATATATATATATATATATATATAGATATATAAATAGATTACTACTCCATCATTTCTCGAACCAAAATTAATTGTTTTATAAACCTTCACGCAGAACTTTTCACTGACATTTCAAGAAAGACGTTTAAATTAGTAACACAAAAAAGAAAATGTCTCACATCGAAAAACATGAAGAAAAAAATTAATTATTTTTAATAGTATGTGGAAATCTCCACCCTTTGCCTGATGACGCTCGCGAGACTAGAAACACGTGTAGCAAAATTATGGAAAATAACGCATAATATTTTTTTTTAAATCCACATTACAACGAAAAACGTTTGCGGTTTCTTTCTTCTTTTTAATATATATACTTTTCTCCCGTTGGAACTACTACAATCTCTTCCTTTCATTTATATATATATATGTGTGTGTGTGTGTGTGTGTGTGTGTGTGTGTGTGTGTGTGTGTGAACATTGAAGTCAACACTAAGAAGCGACAGGCTTTTTTATGCTGGACGCAATCATCATATATATATATATATATATATAGTAGTGTCTCCCGTCGTATTCGACGTATCAGGATCAAGCAGCTCAGTTCGTTCTGAACCGACATCCCAGACACCAGCACGTATGTTTGATTAGAGTGGTGATGCTTTGTGTAGAACCAACCACACTTTTTGAAGGGCCGAATACTGAGACCTGGTGCACTACGTGCCACAAGGTCCCCAAAGACACTCCGCAGGTTTTGAATTCAGAGTTGTCCTTCTATAAGACTATACAACCCAGTCTGTCCTGTTATTTACCCATAGCTGGAGGGAGGGTATTAGCACGTAAGTGAATGTAAGGGATTCGACTGGAATTCGAACTCGGCTCTCCGATTCCTCAATCTGAGCTGCTATCCATTGTTCCACTGTGCATCCTTATCTTATATATATATATATATATATATATATATATATATATATATATATATATATATATATATATATATATATATATATATATATATATATATATATATATATATATATATATATTAATGCATGTTTCATTAAATAATATAGACAAGATTTGTCTATTTATTTTAAGTGAGTTCCTTTCATATTGTCAGATAAGATTAATAACATTATCATTAAAGGATGAAAGGAAACCACAATATTGATACATGTTTAATTCCAATCTAAGCTTTCGGTTTACATAAGCCATTATCAAAGATGACTATTACATTTCAATATATTAAACAATACACGGACGAAACAATAATGATAGTCTGTTTTTGTTGCATGAAAAATTTCCAAGTAACGACAAACTCGTTTATACGAGACACGGAAGCGAAAATCGCACCGCATCTCGTGACGTCACACATGACCATGCGAGAGTGAAAACGAGAATTATTAAGTATGGGAAGCCGTTGGTATAAACAAATGGTTTCTTTTATCAATTATAGGCATTTAAGAATGTTTGTTGAGATTTCGTAGTTTATTTTCTTCACGTTAGGTTTAAACTGTTTTATGTATATAACTTCAAGAATTTTGAGTTTTTGTTTATTGTTTTTCATGTTTAAGTATAGTTGTGTTTTCAACAAGAATTTTGAGCAATTGTGTATGCGGCCAGGCATGTTATTTTAAATACCTAAAAATGGTATAGCTATCATTCAAATATAGAGTCAAGTGTCGTGAAAGCGAATTTGTGGTGTGACCAATATAAATATTATTTAATCCATTGGGGATACAATCTGAAATAAACTTACTTAAAATAGATAGACAAAACTTGTCTATATTATTTAATGAAATATGCAATAATGAAAATTACGACCTAGGTATACACTATATATATATATATATATATATATATATATATATATATATATATATATATATATATACTCCCTAATGAGCCAAATGATAACACACACCTACAGCAATACACACGCTTACACATATCATAATCACTCACTCCCCTAAGAACCAAATAACACACACACAAACACTAAACAGAGACACATCCCCTCACCAGGTCCAAATAAAACTGTCAAACTGACCAGAGAATTCAGAGTAACATCCAGCTCTTATCTCAAATAACAACTTAAAAGAGACTGTTTGACCAACACAAGGAATGTTAAAAGATTCATGTTAAAAAGATAAAAAAATAAAAAAAACAAATGAAAACTACAGACAAAAGTTCATTTTCTCCAGCAAAAGACATTCATTTCTGTAGTTTAGTGCTACAGGGACGAAATATTTCTCCTCCCGATGATGGCCATTTCGGTCGAAACTAGTCGAGGAATCTAAATGGAATAATAATAAAAAAAACGAAAGAATCTTAATTCTACAACCCAGTGTGTAAAAGATTTTAATTTTTTATTTTCTTATTGTTCAATATATATATATATATATATATATATATATATATATATATATATATATATATATATATATATATATATATATATATATATTCCTTTTCCCTCTACCGGGCACCGATAGCCGAGGAATTAGAATCTCCGACTCATGCCAAAAATCGGTCGGGTTTCAGTCCCGGCTTCAAGTGAACAGATGTCTAGCCACACTGATGAGTTGTAGACATAAGTAGACAAAACTTGTCTAAATTATTCAATGAGATATATCTTAATGAAAACATACTGCCAAAATATACGCAATATATATATATATAAATATATATATATATATATAGTTTCTGAAAGACTAGGTAATCCGTATAGGTAAACCTAAGGAGAATAAAATCCAGAGAGCTCAATGTAAATCCAGAGCAAATAATTTAAATAAAAACAGACCACTTTAAGGTTCCATGTAATAAATTATTTCACCACAGCCCTTTTAAAAGGACTGCGGATCATCAGACTTTACTGCCAACCAAAAATTTACACATTTTTGACGGGTCGTATTAAACATATGTAAATGAACGAAGTGAGGAAGTGAGTGGGGAGAGAGTACTTTGATACACCTGTATATATATATATATATATATATATATATATATATACACCTTTGTATATATATATATATATATATATATATATATATATAGATATGTTGTATCAAAGTACTCTCTCTCCCCGATATATATATATATATATATATATATATATATATATATATATATATATATATATGGTGTATCAAAGTACGTTTACAAATAACGAGGCGGGTTCCTCAAGCCAAAACAAGGACAAAGGTTCGTATAAATGTATGTCCGCAAATCTTCGTTTTTTATTAAGTTTAAAGTTTACGGTTGACCCTGTTAAATGTCCAAATGTATGGGAAATTATAATCAGGCGGATTTATTTTTAAATATAAGTCAATATGTTAATACTATCTAAATTATTATATATACTAGTGTACTCGTGCAGTCAAAAATGGCGGCGACTGTTAGAAAGTTTTTGAAATGAAACGCCATGAACTGAAAGTCTTGAGGTTCACTCAAGCGAAGATAAAGAATTCACAACTAAAACCGAAGTCAATGAAGCTTTTAATTAAGCCGTTTCCTTTATATATTTTAGATATTCAATGGTATCTTGGATTCATTGATTAATATATAAATCGTCTTTTGCCCAATATCTTTTCATGTTAAAATTTTTGTGTTTAATATAACAGTAAAATGGCAATATCTCTCGGGAGAAAAAAACATTAGCAATAGAACAAAGAGATTGTGACGACATTTCAAGATCAATTTGAAGCAAGAAGGTCACTTAACAGACAAAGGTATCTGAGTACCTCACATGAAAGGGCTTGAACAAATAAGACTGCAATCTTGAGACGTAGGAGTGAAGGAGCTATTCAAACTGTTCATTTTGCTCGGAAGCTAATGTTGTCTAAAGGCAAATAAACATGTGTGTATAAATAATTAAAACGACTAAGGAAAATAAACACTCATAAATTTAATCATTTAAATAGATTTATTTCCCTTCCAGCAACAGATGGGACAGGAAATATATAAATAAATATTATTCATTATATGCTTTGATAGTTTATAAATCATATAAATATATATATATATATATATATATATATATATATATATGTGTGTGTGTGTGTGTGTGTGTGTGTGTGTGTTTAGGCAGCATATTTTCAATTTTGCATGTTTGGTTAAATAATTGAGACGTATTATGTCTATTTATTTTAGTTATAATCATTAGTCCACGAATTAATTTCTTGGTGGCTGTAGAAAATTGATTAAGAAAAATTCTAAAATTCTCTTTCGAATCATTTTTATTTTCCCAGCTACTTTCAATCTCATCTGGGACACTCATCAGGGGTTGCATATCTATCGATCTATCTACGTTTATATATCTACCTAGCTCGCTGACACATTTCATTATGTATCTCCTATTCATATGTTCATATCAATTTATCGATCGCCATTCGTTCACATCTATCTATTTATCTATCTCAGTCTGGTCATATATATCTAAGTCAAGTCATATTTAAAGTGTACGATGGGTAAATTGTCGCCATTTTATATTTTTGATTTCGCGCATGCGCGTTGTTTGTTTTTTATTTTGTCGACTGCAGAGTATAACAGGATCATGCTGTACTGCTTGGCATTCGCACCGGAAACTCCAATACGAACATTTCAGAGTGTTTGGGTGTCAATATGAATACAATGCAGAGGATTCACATCTGTCTATCTCAATATTTTCATATCTATCTATCTATTTTTCTCTCTTTCTCCATATATATATATATATATATATATATATATATATATATGAAGAAATATAGTCTTAAGATGTACTATATTTATTGAATAAAGTGCTCACTATCAGAGACAGAGCGTGTGTAAATATACAAGTGAACATAGAAAACACTTAGAAGCGACAGTCTGTTTCATGCTAGACGCAATCGTCAGGCCACCTGGTATATATATATATATATATATATATATATATATAGTGGACTCTCCTGTCGTATTCGACGTATGAGGGTCAAGCAGCTCAGTTCCTTCTGAACCGACATCCCAGACACCATGTCAGAAAAGTCTGTAGCTCGAAAAAGTCATTCTGATCGTTCTGATAAGAAAAGAACTCCCAAATCAGTACTCCGAATCAGGCACAACACTGAGGTGCCTTGAGGAGATACAGCTGCCTTGGTCAATAGGGTGGCTGGTGGAAGAATCTATGCTTGGCCACAGGTCTCTGCGCCATGCTACACAAGCAGAAGAACCAATCATTATCCCTTACCTTTGTCCACCTAACTCCCAGACTGCAACCCCCTTGATAATTGTGTGGGGCAGGGTTAAGCAAGATACCAACAAAACACCTTGTAACACCAAAGATGAACTGAAGGCAATTATTATAAAAGTATTCACTGCCATAAACAAGGAGACCAACCAAAGAGATGGATTACGAAAAATGAGTTGTTTAATGAGTGACTTAAAAAATCGTTTAACATTTGATATTCGTGTTCAGGGAAGCCATTAAAAGTCGAAATGAATTATCGGATATTATTGTCGGAACATACTTTCATGAATGTTTTTCCAAATGTCAATAATTTTTACCTCTGTCGGAATTACATACCCAAATTTATTAGATAGATAGATAATGAAGAGACTAGATCAGATAGATAGTGTTATGGATTCCGTGAATGGAATCCTGCACAAATAAATAAACAACGCCAGTAATTGAGATAGAAAAATAAGTGTATTAAACGTAAGAATACAGACTCGAAGTGAAGATTAGTAGTCCAGAAATGCGGGTTAGGAGAAAGTCTCTGGAAGTAAAGCCGTAATCATATATATATATATATATATATATATATATATATAGAGAGAGAGAGAGAGAGAGAGAGAGAGAGAGAGACTCTTGTATAACTCTCTGAGAACACCCTGCGTCTGTCTCCGTATCACTCAACCTGTCTCAACGTATCTCCACGTATGTCAACGTATCTCCACGTATCTCAACGTATGTCAACAGCAGGTATAAGTATACTTTGGACGAGTCCATCTTATGTAAAAAGGGGAGACCCCCAAAACAGATAGATAGATAGATAGATAGATAGATAGATAGATAGATAGATAGATCTGAACGGACTGAGATAGATAGATAGATAGATAGATAGATAGATAGATAGATAGATATGAGCTGACCTACATAGATAGATAGATAGATAGATAGATAGATAAAACAACGCTTGAGTTGAACTTTTAGATATTTTCCACTTATTTTATCAAAGCTACTGTTGCTATTATAAAATCAGTAGTCTGTTTTGCCAAACTAAACGTACTTTTTTCATTTCAATAACGTGTGAATAAAATTATCAACGATTGATGAACGCCTAAAACAGAACAAATAACAAACTTATATATAATAATTCTTTGAATCATTTCCATCTTAATGTAGTGATCCTTCTTCTCTATAACAGCCAGAAATCTATTATCCATTAATTTTGATAATCTTTTTACTTCAGCAGTTTCGATTTAATGGTGTTTTTAATTACTTCTCGTAGGGCTACGTTGCTGATATATTGTTTGTCACCTTCATATAATTTCATCTTCACCATAGATTTTCAATCAGATTCAGACTTGATGGTGGCTATTCCATTATATTCTCTCTTATAAACTTTTTATGCTCAGGCAATTCACGGGTAGCCTTAGATACATGAGAAGTAGCTATGCCGTGCATAAATACACACTTTACTTTGAAACTGCCAGGCTGGGATTTGTACTATTCAAAGAATGTCTTGTTCATGAAATCGCAATGGAGAGTTAAACAACTTCATCGATCTTAAATGGTCTAATAATAGTTTGGCCGATAATTCCAGCCTATATCATCACACTGTCGTCTCTTTGCTGTCTTTCGTCCTGGGTAAGATGTTAAGCTACATCCGCGTCCTGGGTAAGACGTTGAACTGCATCCGCGTCATGGGTAAGACGTTAAATTACATCCGCGTCCTGGGTTAGACGTTGAACTGCATCCGCGTCATGGCTGGGACGTTGAGATGCTTCCGGCAGCGGGGCCTCTGATCAGGAGGTTTTGAGGAGCGTGGAACCGCCTCTTAGTTGCTGGTGTTCCCGGGTCCGCCCAGGCCCTGGGTGGTGGAACCTGTTGGGGTCCCAGCTGTGGGCAGGTGGTTAACTATTACCAGCAGTAGAAGGATTGTTACCAGGAGTGCAATTTTGGAAGAAGTATATTGCCAGAAACAGATTTTTGACAAAACAAAATATTACCAGCAATAAAAAAGTTTTGTCGGCATTGGGTGGTCCATTGAGGTTGATATGCAGTAAAACAAAATAAACCAAACCAATCTAAACCAAAGAATACATATTCTATTCATACGAATCTATCCTAAAAATGTTGTCGGCATTAAATAACCCATTGAGGTTGATATGGCGTAAAACAAAATAAACCAAACCAATCTAAACCAAAGAATATATATTCTATTCATACAAATCTATCCTAAAAATGTTGTCAGCATTAAATAACCCATTGAGGTTGATATGCCGTTAAACAAAATAAACCAAACCAATCTAAACCAAAGAATACATATTCTATTCATGCGAATCTATCCTAAAAATGCTGTCAGCATTAAATAACCCATTGAGGTTGATATGCCGTTAAACAAAATAAACCAAACCAATCTAAACCAAAGAATACATATTCTATTCATACGAATCTATCCTAAAAATGTTGTCGTCATTAAATAACCCATTGAGGTTGATATGCCGTAAAACAAAATAAACCAATCCGATCTAAACCAAAGAATACATATTCTATTCATACGAATCTATCCTAAAAATGTTGTCAGCATTAAATAACCCATTGAGGTTGATATGCCGTAAAACAAAATAAACTAAACCAAACCTTGCTGTCTTCTTTTAGCCACAACCGCATCTACATTGGATAAAGATCCATCAAGTGTCACCCAACGTTTATCTGTGAAAATATACAATATAAAAGTCAATTCCCATGTATTGCTTAGTCCAATTTTAAAATATTTACTTTATTTAGAGGAGTTTACCTAGGAATATTTTTGCGAAGTATTTTTTACCTTTTGTCCTTGATTCTCTCAGTTTCAGTCTGTTCAAATTGTGAGCGATGGTCGAAAGTGTTCGTTTCACTATACCTCGCTTTCGTTTACGTTCCCCCCGAGGAGCCAAGTTCTTAAATCCTTTCCCTTTGTTTCTAGTTCTCTGCTTAATTATATCTCCAATATATCGTTCGATAGTCTCTGGAAAGCTCTTTTGATATCTCCAATGTTCTGGACACCTAGCCATGGAGTAAGACAGAGTGACCTCCCAGCAACCACATACATTAATCGGCTATGATATGACGGAGAATTCCACCTTAATGACCTTCCGAGTTTGATGCAGGACCGTGATGGTTGGCGTAATATACACATAAATGTCCGAGCTAGCTAGAGTGAAACTATATCAATAAAGCGCAGTGTACGTGTTTCCGTCCGTCCGTCTGTTTTTCGATCTCGGCGAATCATAAACAACAGATAGTTACTACTGTAGTTATAAGCAATTAAAAATTAAATAAATAACATATTTAAAGTTAAATTTAAATATTAAACAGTGAAAGGTTTAAAAAATAATTCCTTATTAAAGGTTTAACCTTAATTTAGTTTTTTGTTACAACTGCAATTGATGTCCTCTAATTAAACTGCAGTTGGAACTTAAGCGGAACACAGTACGTTGCTCATTTTTTTCTTTTTCTAGCATGCATACTGTGACGTATTCGAAATATTACATAGTTGAGGTTCCCTAATGTCTTTTAGGGATCACTTTATATGAAGGGATCATAAAGAATGGTGATTTTAAAAAAATGCATGCAAAATAAATGTAAACAAATTACAGAGATCAGTTGCATATACAAGAAAAGATTATACTGAATTAAGGTGTTGAATAAAGATAAAACATTTTTATTATTTCTAAATTCTTCTTCTAACTTTTTCGCACATAGGAAGCTGAAAGTAAAAAGCCGAAGGCCCTCCACGGGAGCTAGCTGAAAGTTCCATGAACGGGAAGACTCTAGGCTAGTCTTTAATATTATTAAATTCATTTTATTTAAACAAAATCAATATAAATAAAGCGCAGTGTAAGTGTGTCCGTCCGACCGTCCGTTTTTCGATGTCGGCGAATCATAAACGGCTTGAAGTAACAGATAGTAACTTCTGTAGGTACACGCGATTTAAAATTAAATAAATAACTCGTTTAAAGTTAAATTCAAATATCGAACAGAGTGAAAGGTTTAAAAAACAATTCTTTATTAAAGATTTCGCTTTAATTTCGCTTTTGCTCGCTATTGCAATTGATATCGTCTAATTAAGCTATAATTAAAACTTAAGTGGGGTACAGTACGTTGCTCATATGTTTTTTTTCTTTTTCTAGCACGACGTATTCGAAATATTGCATAGTTTTTGTTTACTAATGTCTTTTAAGAGTGGCTTTATTTGAAGGAAGTATAAAGAATAGTGATTTTAAAAGAAACTAAAAATTGCGCGCTGTTGCGTATACGAAGAAAGATTACGCCGAATTAAGGTGTCGAACAAAGATAAAATCATTTTATTATTTCTAAATTTTTAAAACTTTTACGTACATAACAAGCTGAAGATAGAAGGCCCAAAGTACGAAAACCTACGCAGAAACTAGCGTAAAGTCCACCGGAAGGGCGGCTTCTAGGCTAATAAAAAAAATGAAGCGTTTGTTGATGAAATTTTGGTTATGTCGATGTGTATTGATTTAATTCTGTTATAGATATTATTATTGCTATTGTATATGACTTCTGTGTGTACCGGGAGATATTTGGTGTCTTGCAATGAAAAACTTAGGTTGCATCATCCGGAGGTATCTGAGTCTTACATTCTTTAAATGCGAGTTTTATGAATGATTGTGACAGGTAAAAGTGCATCTGACGTGTCTTTATCGATAGAAGCATATTGATTAATATTCCCTCTAAGTATTTTCTTCATAACTTGGCATGTTCTTTTATTAGGGTGATATTTTCTTGAATAAGGGAGTGTGGCCGAGTGGTGAGATCATTCGCTTTTCGACCATGAAACCCAAGTTCGAATCATATCACGGTCGATTCATGGAGGCGATCCCAGCGTGCAGCACATTTGAAAAGTAACTGAAAACCATAGCACCCAATCCTTCAGAGTGAGATTGGGTAAACGGAATGGTTATGCTAGCACAAAGTTACAAGTCATCGTGACCGAGAGTTTGAGTGTACTGGCCTTGTTTAAACCGTTAATCGCCCCAGATAATGCGCTCTCTCTCAGAAACTGTAACTAAGGTCCGCTCAGCACAGTTGCAGTATAAACCACGGGTGGACTCTGTGGGTGTTGAACAAACAAAAAATGTGCCTGAGCAAGCGTCTTCAACAGGGATTATCTAGCTGCCTTAGACGGCATACTCGGATTATTATTATTATTTTGTTTGTTGAAGAAAAATCGTATGTGTCGGAAAATTTGGTGTATGTGGGTGGGTGTTTGTTTAATTCTGTTATAGATATTGTTATTATTACTATTATATATGACGTTTAAGTGAATCAAAAGATATTTGTGTTGGAGTGAAACACTTAAGTTACATCGTTCGTAGCCATCTGAATTTTACATTCTTTGAATACGAGTTTTATGAATATTGGTGGCATGAAAAAATGTGTCTGGTGTGTTTTTCTCGATGGAAGAATATTGATTAATATTCCCTCTAAATATTTTCTTCGTAACCTGGCATGTTCTGTTATTAGGATAGTATATTTATAAAATCAAATTATGGTCTTATCTCTGTGTGTGTGTGTGTGTGTGTGTGTGTGTGTGTGTGTGTGTGTGTGTGTGTGTGTGTGTGTGTGTGTTACGAGAGACTTCTGTGGCTTGTCCAAACTCAATTCTCTCTTGTGTTCATAGATGCGAAATTTTAGGCTTCTGGAAGTTTCGCCTATATAAATTTTATGGCATTGCACACATTTAATATTTTATATAACGGCATCTCATGTGGTGTTGGTTCTGTATGTTCTGCTAATTAGATGTCTGTTTCGAAGGTGATGTTTATAATCCTAGTGTCAATGATGGTTCATGAGATCTGTTACTAAAGATTTGGAGGGTAAGATCATAGATTTGGTGCTGTTCATGTTGAGAGTGCCTACTTTTAACTATATAGTGGATTTTATATGCTCGTTTCCAAGTTTTGAGGATGAAAATATTTATTTATTTCTCTTTTTCATCCAGGTATTCTGTGCAACATATTTCTAAAGACTCGGAGAGAAAAAAACCTTTGATTAGTTCTGACTAGCAGTAGAGCCCGGCGTTGCCCGGGGATGTAACAGTAAGAGATAGATCAAGTATCGACCATCATAAAGACTGAAAAATAAAATTGACAAAGATTTTTGTTTAAGGTTGACGGACACGCATGTCTTAATTATTTTATTTTATTTTTTTTTTTTTACGAATTGGTCAAACCCAAACTCAAACAAAAACATTGTTTTCAATCGTTATTCGATTGAATAGAATTTTATTATAAACAATTGTCTTGTAAATGGAATTTTTAAAGCATTCTGAATGTAAAAATAAAGAAAAAAGTGTGCAAGACAATAAGAAACACTACCTGCCAAAAAAAAGTGAAGTTTTGTTGAAATCGGTTAAAAAATGTAGGAAATCCGATCCCATATATAAACGAACACACACACAAACAACCTGGGTTTTATAATAAGTATAACTCGATATGAGTTGTCCCCCTTTCATTCTCGAGACAGCGATGCCTCTTAATCGTGTTTTTAAATTGATTTTGTGCAAAAACAATTGTATTTTTCCAATTTCTGGCGCTGTTAAGTTAAGTTTAAGTAGTCCTGTGAAGTTTTGTTGTAATCGGTTGAAAAATGTAGAAAATCCGATCCAATATATAAACGTACAGAAACACACACACACACACTCATACATACACACACAACCTGAGTTTTATAATAAGTATGATTTTATATTTTGGCTGTGTTAAAAATAGAAATTAATTAAATCAGTTTTGTTTGTCGGTTTGCGATAAACTCTAAAATCTAATTCGTCCTTCTTTAATAGGATGTTGAGGATACGAAGAGATTTCTTTATTTCATGTTCATGCCTGAATTCTTTGGTTAGTCATACTTTATTAAGCCTAAATATGATGTTTAGCAGATTTTTATTGTGAGGATAGATTAGGACGACGTCATCTAGATAAGTGTAGTTTTTAGGTATGATGTCTTTAAATGAGCCGGGCTCTAAACATCCTATAAACTGTAAGCGTTCTGAAAGCAAAGGAAGTATTTGTCGCAGATTACTTCCACAAAACAAAGAACAAATCACTGTAAGTACAGACTCGAATATCGGGGGCAGAAAGAAATGCCGAAAACTCCATTCGCCGGTACTTTCTCACAAATCACAATGTGTGTAACCAGGCAGAAAAATAACTCACTCTCCGACGAACGCGGTAGCCAAAATACACCATCACTACAAGATTCGAGAATACCAACTGTTTTTATCGGCCGAGCATTTTTTCCATTCGTCGACAGCTGAGAGAGAACGTTCAATTTTTGCATATCAAAATATTCTTATAGCGACTCCTGCGACAGACTTGTCTTTTTTTTTTTTTTTTTAAGTATTTCGTCTTCAGTATGTCATGCGGAATACGTGCCCTTTTTGGGGGTAAATAATTTTCTTTTTCGCCACATTTTCCGTCGTAGGATACACGCGACTCGCTGTCGCTTGGTTTGACGAGATAAGTCGCCGTTTTCTTCGCTATATAAACATACAAGCATGAACGCCGCTCGTAGATTCAGGATTCCTACATGTTTCACCTATGCAGCTTTTCTGGTGTTGCAGGCATTTATATCGTAAATCCCCGCCTCTGATGTGTTGTTGGATCTATGTTTCTTGCTAACTATATCTCTGGTTGTCTTGAAGGTTGTGGTAAGGATCTTAGTGCTCGGGATAACTATTTGGATTTCAATTGTTGTTGACAGAGGGTGAGATTATGAATGTTATGTTTTTGTTATCGGAGGTGTCTACCTTTTTGCACTTGTGGACATTGTATGTTCCTTTACTAGCGTTAAGGATGGGGCACCTCGGCGTAGTGTAATGGTTAGCAAGCTTGTCTCGCTAGATCAGTTACAACTGAAAAGTGAGTTCGATCCTCACTAGATGCCCCATACTTTCGGCCTTGTGCCACATCTAAGCTATGCTTGGAAAATAACTAATAGCGTTAAGGGTGAAATGATCTGGGTCGTGAAGAAACGTGTTTCTCTTCTTCATCCACATGTTTTAGGCCAGGGGTCGACAACCTTTCATTAACTATGTGCCGACTCAGGGGCTTAAAATCGTTCAGTGTATTTTTATACAAGGTCAATATACATGTTCTATAATATATTTTATATAGTATATATACTTTTGTATATATTAAAATTGAAACAGCTACATATCTTCTTTTCGTTGTAGGAGTTGTTGATTCGGACTTCGTGATATCATTTGCGGCTACGTGATATTGGAAATTGCTTGCCGTGCCTCGTGTGGCACGCGTGCCGTAGGTTGCCGACCCCTTTTCTAGGCTGTATATTCCAAGGGCTCTGAGATAAAAACCTGGGATTAGTCCTGATTTATTTTTTTTTTTAATATATATATATATATATATATATATATATATATATATATATATATATATATATTTAAATCAGTTTTTGTGGTACAGAATTTGATAATAGATAGGAAAAGACAATATTTATAAGGCATTTTTTAAAAGCAAAAGCTAAAATAAAAACAACCGGTCTCGTCCCAGGACTTTTCAAGTTTATTTATTCTGGTAATTTAAAAAAGCGTGTAAATTAATTTTTAATTAACGAATGTAATCGAATGGGGAGAAAAAAATTATGAATTTCAAGAAACTAGAGTCCAATAATATTCAGACCCAGCAAGCATTCCCTCTGTTTACAAAGGGAAGGCTCACGGGATCTGATAGACAAGGACTCTAGAACCTTGAGGTGAAATGTGAAGTGGGACCTAGATAAAATTATAAATCGGTCACCACTAAAATTTTCCACACATTTCCTTCTATTTATTAAATGTTCAGCAATAGCAGAACCAGAACTGTTAGTCAGTTGGCTATTCCTGGAAGACGGATTCAAAATCCTGCGGGGTAAATGCTGATTTATTCTCGAATCCAAACGCTGGGACGTCCTTCCTGTGTAGTCGTGTCCACAACTACACTTGTATTGGTAAATCACTGAATTAACATGATGGTGGGGGACGTCCTTACGAATGGAAGAGAAAGCATTCATATTGTCTTTTTCCTATCTATATATATATATATATATATATATATATATATATATATATATATATATATATTGTTATATTTTTACAACGCGGTTCACCTTTACAAGGTCCGGGGCCCTCGAGCTATATGGTTACGTTTGGAAGTCATTTGTGTGTATATGCGTGGAGGATAACAGTTAACACTATACTTGAACAGGTTAAAATTGTGGTAGAAATAGAAATTGATTAAGTCGTTTTTGTTTGTGACTCCATCCTGGCGTTTTAACTTAACTGTCATTACGCTCAGAACCAATGGTATTTTGACATCGAAAGCCATTGCCTTCGATTTTTTAAAACTCTTTTGACTAGGTATGTCCTATATGGTGGCTACACATACTCTCCAGTTATGGCCACTTTGTGGTTTGACCAGCGAGGGATAGGCTCCGCCAGGTGTACTTGCCCATACATCATCAGACGTAAAACTATTTAGACATTGACAATTCTCTAGAGCCACACGTTTCTTCATGACAGTCGCGTCTACCACCACTTGCACAATCAACTCCCCCCACTAAACCTCTGCCGACATTATTCCCACAACTAACAATAAAAACTGTTAAATATTCCTCCTTCCCAAACATCACTTCCAAGGCTTACTTTGCAATAAATTACCATTTCCCCCGCCACCCAAATAAACATCTCCTCTTCCATTTAAAGACCAACCCTTTGCTGTTATGCCTACTAACAACTAAATTATCGACAGCGTCACTGAAGATTTCTAGATAACTCGTCTTTCGCTACAAAACGGTTTCTCCACCAAAAGCCGATGTTTAAAGTCCACCCTTGCCAAATCTTCGCCACCCTTTTTTTTCACGCGTTCAGCTCCACTTTCTACCATCACCTAACACATTTTCCCGCCATTTCAACTCATTAGCATGTGACGTAACTCAGAGTGCAAACAGACGACATTAATCGAAGAAGGCGGCCCGGCTCACAAATTAAGACGAGTCCATAACCTAATTTGTGCCGCGTCTCTCGGTGTCAGTGTATGAATATTGCAGTTGATCTAATGAGGTACTAATTTTCCAGGCATAAGAGTGGGACGACTGGAAGAAGAAGAAGAAGAAGAAGAAGAAGAAGAGAAAAAGACGAAGTTGAAGAGGAAGTAGAATAAGAAGAAGGATAAGAAGACGAAGAAGGAGGAGAAAAACGAAGTTGAAAGAGAAACAGAAAAAGACAAAAAAGAAGACGACGAAGAAGGAGAAATATAGACGGAGAAGACAAAGACGAAGAAAAAATGAAGATGAAGAAGAAAAAGTAGTAAAAGAAGATAATAAATATATAGAAATAGTAAGATAAAGAAAAAGGAAATATTTAAGAAGAAGAAGAAGAAATACTGGCGAAAGAGACGAAAAGAACAGGCAGAGGAACAAGAAAAAGTAACGAGAAATATATAAAAAGCATATACAAAGAAATAGTAATCTAAACAAGAAGAAAAAAAGAAGAATTTAAAGTTAAGAAGAAGAAAACTGTGAAGAAGAAGAATACTCAGGAAAAGAAATGGAAGAAAAAGAAGGAAATTTACATATATATATATATATATATATATATATATATATATATAAACAAAGAGAGAGAGAGAGACATGAATGCAAACACGAAAAGAAAAGGGAAGGAGTAGAAAGAAAGGGAAGAAAAATATAATTGAAGCATTGAAATATGAATGTAAAGGAGGAGGAGGAGGCGAAGGAGGTGGAAGAGGAGGAGGAAGAGGAGGAGAAGGAGGTGGAAGGGGAGGGGGTGCAAGGTGGAAGAGGAGGAGAGAAAAAATAAATATAAAGTATAAAGCATTATGACGACAATAGTGAATAGGAAAATTAGATCGAAGAAGAAGAAATAGTGTAAAAACTGTTCAAATCAGGAAGAGTAGAAGAAAGAAAAAATAAAAAAACAATCCGAATTCTTTTCACTATTGACCATGCGCGAAACCAGACAGGCGATGAGATGACGTCATTTCCCGCCTATGACGTCACCGTCGAAGAACGCTTTCCTTTGATTTCAGTCTTTTTCTTCTTTATTTTTTTATTTCAACTTTACATTTTTTTTTTTGTATTTCTTTTTTTGAGGTTCTTTGTTTTTTATTGTTCTTTTGTTTTTTTCTATTTTTTTTTTTGGTGCGTCTGTGTGTCTTTTCCTTATTTTGTAAGGGCAGAGGTTTTTTGTTTTTGTTTCTAGGTTTTTTGGGGTTTTTTTAATAATACTTATTTATTTATTGGCTTGCCTCTTATCTGATTTTTTTTTTCAAACCTGGGTTTTCCCTAGAACAAATGAACTAATTAATGAAAAGTAAACCTCTCTTCCTTCACACTGTCTTTCCCCTCCCTTGCCACGTACTAAAACTCGTTGACTGATGAGACTTTTAAAGTTGGCCTCCTCTACCCATGCACAGAAATGTAAATTCAATCATTCCTTTCCTGGTTGCGTCCAATTCGAGTAAACCTCAATATATGACCAAAACTCATAACTTCGGACACCTTGATTGGTTAAGTTTACCGTAATCAGTGAGCTCTCCATCACCAAAAGGAGAGCAAGTAGGGATCGAAGTAATTTCTATGATGGTAAATTCATTGTATTGCGATAGCTAACTGACTACACTTAGAAACAGTCACAATAATTGTTAGTAACATTTTAATACAAGTTATTCAACATCTGTATATTGTTGCTTTTCATCCAGACACGCTGGCTCAATAAACTTCATTATTACTATTATTTTATTACTAGTTTTATTCCATCTTATTATTGTTGCTTTTTATCCCAACACTCTGGCTCTATACACTCTTCATTATTACTATTATTTTATTACTAGTTTTATTCCATCTTATTATTGTTGCTTTTTATCCCAACACTCTGGCTCTATACACTCTTCATTATTACTATTATTTTATTACTAGTTTTATTCCATCTTATTATTGTTGCTTTTAATTCCAACACTCTGGCTCTATACACTCTTCATTATTACTATTATTTTATTACTAGTTTTATTTCATCTTATTATTGTTGCTTTTTATCCCAACACTCTGGCTCTATACACTCTTCATTATTACTTTTATTTTATTACTAGTTTTATTCCATCTTATTATTGTTGCTTTTTATCCCAACACTCTGGCTCTATACACTCTTCATTATTACTATTATTTTATTACTAGTTTTATTCCATCTTATTATTGTTATTGCTTTTTTATTCCAACACTCTGGCTCTATACACTCTTCATTATTACTATTATTTTATTACTAGTTTTATTCCATCTTATTATTGTTGCTTTTTATCCCAACACCCTGGTTCTATACACTTTTCATTATTATTATTATTTTATTACTAGTTTTATTCCATCTTATTATTGTTGCTTTTTATCCCAACACTCTGGCTCTATACACTCTTCATTATTACTATTATTTTATTACTAGTTTTATTCCATCTTATTATTGTTGCTTTTTATTCCAACACTCTGGCTCTATACACTCTTCATTATTACTATTATTTTATTGCTAGTTTTATTCCATCTTATTATTGTTGCTTTTTATCCCAACACTCTGGCTCTATACACTCTTCATTATTACTATTATTTTATTACTAGTTTTATTCCATCTTATTATTGTTGCTTTTTTATTCCAACACTCTGGCTCTATAAACTCTTCATTATTACTATTATTTTATTGCTAGTTTTATTCCATCTTATTATTGTTGCTTTTTATCCCAACACTCTGGCTCTATACACTCTTCATTATTACTATTATTTTATTACTAGTTTTATTCCATCTTATTATTGTTGCTTTTTATTCCCAACACCCTGGCTCTATACACTCTTCATTATTACTATTATTTTATTACTAGTTTTATTCCATCTTATTATTGTTGCTTTTTATCCCAACACTCTGGCTCTATACACTCTTCATTATTACTATTATTTTATTACTAGTTTTATTCCATCTTATTATTGTTGCTTTTTATCCCAGCACTCTGGCTCTATACACTCTTCATTATTACTATTATTTTATTACTAGTTTTATTCCATCTTATTATTGTTGCTTTTTATTCCAACACCCTGGCTCTATACACTCTTCATTATTACTATTATTTTATTACTAGTTTTATTCCATCTTATTATTGTTGCTTTTTATCCCAACACCCTGGCTCTATACACTCTTCATTATTACTATTATTTTATTACTAGTTTTATTCCATCTTATTATTGTTGCTTTTTATTCCAACACTCTGGCTCTATACACTCTTCATTATTACTATTATTTTATTACTAGTTTTATTTCATCTTATTATTGTTTTTTTATCCCAACACTCTGGCTCTATACACTCTTCATTATTACTATTATTTTATTACTAGTTTTATTCCATCTTATTATTGTTGCTTTTTATTCCAACACTCTGGCTCTATACACTCTTCATTATTACTATTATTTTATTGCTAGTTTTATTCCATCTTATTATTGTTGCTATTTTTTATCCCAACACTCTGGCTCTATACACTCTTCATTATTACTATTATTTTATTACTAGTTTTATTCCATCTTATTATTGTTGCTTTTTATTCAACACTCTGGCTCTATACACTCTTCATTATTACTATTATTTTATTGCTAGTTTTATTCCATCTTATTATTGTTGCTTTTTATCCCAACACCCTGGCTCTATACACTCTTCATTATTACTATTATTTTATTACTAGTTTTATTCCATCTTATTATTGTTGCTTTTTATCCCAACACCCTGGCTCTATACACTCTTCATTATTACTATTATTTTATTGCTAGTTTTATTCCATCTTATTATTGTTGCTTTTTATCCCAACACCCTGGCTCTATACACTCTTCATTATTACTATTATTTTATTACTAGTTTTATTCCATCTTATTATTGTTGCTTATTATCCCAACACCCTGGCTCTATACACTCTTCATTATTACTATTATTTTATTACTAGTTTTATTCCATCTTATTATTGTTGCTTATTATCCCAACACCCTGGCTCTATACACTCTTCATTATTACTATTATTTTATTACTAGTTTTATTCCATCTTATTATTGTTGCTTTTTTATCCCAACACCTGGCTCTATACACTCTTCATTATTACTATTATTTTATTACTAGTTTTATTCCATCTTATTATTGTTGCTTTTTATCCCAACACCTGGCTCTATACACTCTTCATTATTACTATTATTTTATTACTAGTTTTATTCCATCTTATTATTGTTGCTTTTTATCCCAACACCCTGGCTCTATACATTCTTCATTATTACTATTATTTTATTAGTAGTTTTATTCCATCGTATTATTGTTGCTTTTTATCCCAACACTCTGGCTCTATACACTCTTCATTATTACTATTATTTTATTACTAGTTTTATTCCATCTTATTATTGTTGCTTTTTAACCCAGCACTCTGGCTCTATACACTCTTCATTATTACTATTATTTTATTACTAGTTTTATTCCATCTTATTATTGTTGCTTTTTATCCCAACACTCTGGCTCTATACACTCTTCATTATTTATTTTATTATTTTATTCCACTAGTTTTGCTTTTTTCATCTTATTATTGTTGCTATTTTTTAACTAGTTTTATTCCATCTTATTATTGTTTTTTTATACACTCTTCATTATTACTATTATTTTATTACTAGTTTTATTCCATCTTATTATTGTTGCTTTTTATCCCAACACTCTGGCTCTATACACTTCATTATTCTTCATTTTATTACTAGTTTTATTATCTTATTTTTGCTTTTTAGTTTTATTCCATATTACTATTATTTTTTTATTTTTATTTCTTATTATTATTGCCAATAAGAAAATACTTTCTGTTCTTGTGGCCCGAGCCCGTAGACTGGGGCAAAAATTGCCCGTAGACCCCGCATACGTAGGATTAAGTATCTGTCTACCTCCCCGGACGAGACTCTGCCCTTCGGCGTAGCCTCGTCCAGGTTCCTCCCTGACCAAAGGCAGAGAGTTCAACAAGGCAAGATCTTCCCACGCTGTCAGCTTAGACAGCATATTACGATATTTACCTGCTTCCCCACGAGTTAGGATGTGGCACAAGGCCAAATTTAATATTGGGTGAAAACCGGACCCGTGTGTTCAGGCAAAAATTGACCGTCGATCCGGCATACGCGGGATCAGATCTGTCTACCTCCCCGGACGAGACTCTGCACTTCGGGCAGAGTCTCGTCCGGATACCTGCTAGCTTAGAGAGCCTAATGAGATTCACTGTATACAAATATACAATTACGGCACAAGGCCGAAGAAAGGGAAAAATGGGTTGAGACTGGTCTTCACTGATTCTCTTATACCTCTTATTCTCTTATACCTCCAGACAATACACAACAAATATTTATCTTTCAGCATAAATATTTCTTCCCACAAAAACCTTTGTTACTCAAACAGTAGACAGTAAAAATTTTCTATGAAAATTCAACTTGCATAGGCTGATTCTTGGTTATATATTTACTCCGGTCAGCCATATTGGCAAAATGCTTAGAAATGTTGGCAGTTTTCTGCAGATGACTTGGTTAACTGGCTAGAAGAAGGAAACTCCAATAGAAAACCTACAACCTTTGGGACCATAACCCCATCACACTGTGTAAAATGTCTTAAAGTGTGAATTGCTGTAACTGTTCTTCGTAAAGATAATGGATTTTTTTTCAAGCTATCTTCTCTCTTCAGAGTTGTCTTTCTCCTAGACTAATTGCCAACTGTAGAATTTAGTTGGAAAAACAGACAGTATTCGACTGTATTTGAAGTTGAGTCTGCTCTGAATACTGGTATTTATTGTATATAAAAATACAATTATGGCACAAGGCCGAAAAAAGAGGGAGGGATTGAGGCTGGTCTTTACTAACTATCTTATACCTAGCTAATCTAATTCACGACCCATTCACTCATTACAATTCGCACATTCACCAGAACTCATCTCTCTTCAATCAATCCTCCATATACCATACTACCGCAGCCTCTCAAGGGGGATGTTACTAGGACCCGTCCCACCCTCAAAAAAGAGAGGCCGCTGTATTCTGCTCTACGACAAAATCAAGAGGCTCCCTCGATACGGGAGAGGGAAAGAAGAAAATATATACGGACATGGGGAATAAATAAAGCTTACCCAGTCGAGATGAAAGGGGGGTGCAAAAAGAAACTGGGGAGGTTGGGAATCTCAATTTGGATCATAACCAAAGATGTAGTCGGGAGCAGGCATGAAACAAAACTTACACATATTAACTAGGTACACAAAGCTTATCTAACCTAACCAGGGAAGCGTTCCACAGGAACCCCCCCACCCCGATGTGAAATAGGTAGACCTAAAAGAGAAAATCAACGCTAGACCCGTTCACACGAACCATGCTCGCCTCAGTCACTCACCTTGAGTCTGTTGAAACCAAGCGTAATCTTAGACAGCATATTATCCCCGCTTACAACAGTGTCCAACAATATAACAATTTGAATAATCATTATTATTGTTATTATTATTATTATTATTATTGTTGTTGTTGTTTTTATTGTTGTTGTTTTTCTATATAACTAGAGTTTTAAATGTTTTTTTCATTGTAATTGCAATACCTTTTTTATATTGTTTTGTGTGACTCATTTTTTCTTGTACTCACATAGGGTTTGCAATAATTGTTGCTAGATCAATATAATAACAGGAAACATGTCTTTTCACATAAGCCACATAAACATCCCGTAATAATCCTTACACGTTTTTTTTTTTTTACTGTTGCCTTTTCATATGAAAAACATTCCTTTCTCTATTTTCTAATTTAACCTTCTTTATTCCCCCTCTCTCTCTCTCTTCATCTCTCTCTCTCTTTCTCTCCCTCTCTCTCTCTCTCTCTCACACACACACACACGCGCACACACACACAGGTATACGCACACAAACATTCACATTTTATATCTTATGATGTTAACGCGACTTACTTTCCTAACTTAAAAAAAACGCCACTAGGGGACGCTTTCTGAACCTATATATACACTGTAATATTTCTATCATTCGCTTTTACCTATTTTCCTTAAACACGCTAGGATGTAGGTCTATCGTGAAAATGCGTTTCCCATTAGGAAACGCACACACACACGCACTCACGCATTTTCATTTTACTTTATTTTCTCTTAGACTTCTACACACATTTTGCATACATGAAAAATCCACTAGTCTTTAAATGTTTTCATGCATGTTCATTTGTTGCATACATACAATATCATTGTCTTTGTCGCTCGAAACAATGTAATTTCTTGCGTTGTTAATAATATATTACCGTTTGTTTGTATATATATTAGTTTTAGTTGTTTCTTTATATTTTATTATCGGGACTCACATTCCGAATCCGCCATTTTTTTCGTGGGATAAATATACCAGGAGACGCGTGATTTCCGCAGCAATCTCTATATTTTTCATACTGTTTCTTTCTATAAAACAATAAAAGAATTCTTCTTCTTCTTCTCGTGATTTTCATTCTTATTTTCTTCCACCTTTTTCAATTACGGTCTCTCTCTCTCTCTCTCTCTATTTATTTCTCTCTCTATCTCTATCTCTGTTTGTCTCACACACACGCACGTTTCCTTTGTTCTTCCTGTTGAAACGTTTATTCATCTGTCATTACAAATATCATTATTTTCTTTTCATAATCGTCCCTATACTTATTATAATTAAGTCAAAGCATTATTATTAGTAGTAGTAGTAGTATTGTTGTAGTAGTAGTAGTAGTAGTAGTAGTAGTATTGTAGTAGTAGTATTAGTAATATTATTATTAGTAGTAGTAGTATTGTAGTAGTAGTATTAGTAATATTATTATTAGTAGTATCATTCTGCTATTCTTTTATCATCCACCCCCCCCGCTTCGCAAAGTCGTTTTTCTTTCTCGTTTTCTTTATCCTTACATAACTTTTCTTTTTTGTTTGTACTGTTGCCTTTCCCTCTCTCTCTTCTCGTCTTATCTTCTTTATTCCTTTTTCTTTTTTCTCATTCTCTCTCTCTCTCTCTCTCCCCTTTTCAAATACGCATTTTATATCTTTATATCTTCCATACTGTTTCTTTCTAAAAGACAACAACAAAAAAACTCTATTACTACCTCGCTTTTCTTCTTCTTCTTCTTCTTCGTCATCTTCTTTCTTCTTCTGTACTGATTTTCATCCTTATGAATAATTTCTTTCACTTTTTCAATTACCTCCTTCCTCACGCTCCCTCCTCCTTCTCCCTCTCTCCCGCAACACACGCACACACACATACATAGACACGTTTCCTTTTTTCTCCATGTTCAAACCTTTATTCATCTGTCATTACAAATATCATTATTTTTCTTTTTATGATCATCCTTATCGTTATTATAATTAACTCAAACTATTATTATTATTATTGTAGTAGTAGTAGTAGTAGTAGTAGTATAATTTCGTTATTCATATTTTTCTTTAAATTACATCCGTGTCCTGGGTAAGACGATAAACTACGTCCAACAGCAAGGCTTCTGATTAGGATTGTTTTGAGGAGCGTGGAACCACCTCGTAATTGCTGGTGTTCCCAGTTCCACCCTGACCCGGGGTAGTAACACCTGTTAGGGTTTCAGCTATGGGCAAATAGTTAACCCCGAAACTGGGGTAAAAACACTATGAAAGTGTAAAAACAGGTTTTAACACCAGAAATACTTTGTAAAAAGTTATTATCAGCAATAAATCTTTGAAGAAAAAAACTATTACCAGCAATACATTTTTGAAAAAAAAATATAACCGCTATACGTTTTTGATGAAAAAAATATTACCAGCAATACTTTTTTTTTTAAATAATTATTACCGGCAATACATTTTTTAAGCAAAAATTATTACCAGAAATAGATTTTTGACAAAACAAAATATTACTAGCAATAAAAATTTTGTCGGCATTAAATAACCCATTGAGGTTGATATGCCGTAAAACAAAACAAACCAAACCAAACCAATATATTCTGAGATAGATAGATAGATAGATAGATAGATAGATAGATAGATAATATTACCAGCAATGAAAATCTTGTCGGCATTAAATAACCCATTGAGGTTGATATGCCGTAAAACAAAACAAAACAAATCATTTTTTTCCTTTTTTTTTATCCTTACATAACTTTTCTTTTTTTTTACTCTTGCCTTTTCAAATGAAAAAAATCTCTTTTCTCTCTCTCTCTTCTCATTTCGTCTTCTTTCTTCCTTTTTTCTTTTTCTCGTTCCCTCTCTCCCTATCTCCCTATCTCCCGATCTCAAACACGCATTTTTTATCCCTTATGCCTTTTCTTTTTTCTTCCCTTAATTTACTCTTTCTAAAAAAAAAAACAACAAAACTTTTGTTCTTGCCACCTCGACTTCTTCTTCATTTTTGTTGATTCAAAACTCACCTTCAATCTATCCTGTGCGTATCAAATTCTCTAAACCCTACTTACGTTCCTTTTGTGTTCATCCAAAGTGAGATAACAAGAACGTATGTATATTACATTTGGCCCCAATACCACGTATACATTTCCAATATATTTGCTTTTCTTCTCCTCCTCCTCACCTTCTACCACACCTCACGTCGTGCGATTATTCATTCATTTTCTTTCTTTTTTTAATATAGCGTTCAAAAATTTAAAAAAAATAAAGCGTTAGGAAATGAACTGAGCGAAATCGTTTGAAGATATCGAAAGGTTTAAACCAAGATGGCGGAATCGGCTGATTTGCTAATTTTTTATACTAGATAGATAGATAGATAGATAGATAGATAGATAGATAGATAGATAGATAGATTCCCTTGTCCACTCAGTGAATAGATAGATAGATAGATAGATAGATAGATAGATAGATAGATAGATAGATAGATAGATCATAATAAAGAAGTTAATGGTCAGAGTTGAACTAGGCCAGGGAACAGTAGTATTAAAAAAAGTGCTTAATACACATATGAAAAGATAAAAATTCAACCTGTAGAGACAATAAGGAAATTAGCCGATTTTGCTACATTGGTTTTACTCTTTTGATATCTTCAAGGGATTTTGGTCAGCTGATTTGCTAAAGCTTTATTTTATTGAAAATAAAAAGAATTAATTTAAAAAAAATATTTTTAAAAAATAAAGCGTTTGGAAATCAACTGACCGAAGTCGCCTGAAGATACCGAAAGGTTGAAACCAATATGGCGGAATGCGGCTGATTTCCTTATTTTTTATACTATATATATATATATATATATATATATATATATATATATTAATAGTAGTACTCGTTTGGAAGATCTCGGATAGCTCAACTTGTCAGGACAAATCGGTATCTGAGGGAAACATTGGAAATAAAAAAAAGAAAGAACTAAAAACATCAGAACAAGACGAAACAAATCGCCCATTCCTTAGCATTCAAAAATATTTAATTTTTAAAGAATAAAGTGTTAGAAAATCAATTGACGAAATCGTTTGAAGATACCTGTTGAAACATGACTAATGCATGGAATAATAATACAACACAAAATATACTTCGAACAAAATGCATTGAAACAAGAAAGTGTACACAATATTTACATATAGTCTTTTGTATATTCTTGGGAAGACCGTTCCTGGAGAATGTGTTGACTTAGTCGCAGTCGGGCAGAGTCTCTGGATTGAATCTCTTGATTCCTCCCCCCGTCTTCCCGGTACCAACCATATTTATATGGTCGGTACTCCACTATGCAAATTAGGTGGATCCTACCACAACAATACCGAATGGTTGGAACCAAGGCACCGGAATCGACTGATTTTTTTGATCTTTTACCACCAGTCCAAGAAAAACATTTGGGTTACTATTACACAAAAGAGACAATGGTTCAACATCGAAAAACATAAAGAAAATTAATTCCTTTTTAATAACATGTGGAAATATCCACTCTTTGCCTGATGAACATCACGAAGCAGGAAACTCGTGTAGCAAACATATGGAAAATAAAATATAATATATATGTTAAAAAAATCGACTTTATAACCATAACATTTGCGTTTTCTCTCTTTTTTTAAAAAAATATACACTTTTCTCTCGTTGGAAAAACTATAACCTCTTCTCTCTTTCTCTCTCTTTCTCTCTCTCTCTCTCTCTCTCTCTCTCTCTCTCTATCTATCTATCTATCTATCTATCTCTCTCTCTCTCTATATATATATATATATATATATATATATATATGTGTGTGTGTGTGTGTGTGTGTTTGTGTGTGCGTATGTGTGTGAGTTGAGATCCAATATTGATTAAATATGGATCGGAATCCGACAAAATGATAAAACCCACATAAGGGAAATAGATATCTCACTATCTAATAAATATAGACGCAATCATCAAGCCGCGAATGTTGGATTTTCCTCGACATTCCCGGTTTGACGATTGCGAAACAGCCTGTCGCCTCTGTGTGTTGACTTCAATATTCACTTTTATATTTATATTTACATACGCTCTATCTCTGATATTGGGCACTTTATCCCCTAAATATAGCACACCTTAAAACTATATTTCTTCATATATGTAAATTATAAATTTTCAATGAAATATTATTCGCTTTACTTTCTATTTCTTTAATAATTTTTTTTTTTTTTTTTTGGTTTCTGGAATTTCATTCCAGTTATACCAAACTTGTATTCGGATATATATATATATATATATATATATATATATATATATATATATATATATATATATTCCAGTCGAATCCATTACATTCACTTACGAGCTATTACCCTTGGGAAAGGTATGAATGCTCTGCTTCTCCCCACCCTCAAGCTATTGGTAAATAGCAGGACAGACCGGGTTCTATAGCCTGGTCTACCGCAGAAAGAAATGACAACCTACTGCGGGAAAAAATCTGCCTCGTCATTCCTGTGTCGAAACTATGGGGCACCTAGTGAGTATTGACCTCACTACTAAGTCGAACCTTGTTAACCATTACACGGCCTCGAGGTGCCTAAATGATTCTCTAAGCGTAGCTTAGATGCGGCACACGGCCGAAAGTGTGGAGCACCCAGTGAGCATCGAACTCACTGCTAAGCCGTAATATTCTAGCGAAACATGCATGCTGACCACTACACCACCTCGAAGTGTCCAAAGAATTTTTTTCTATGTATCCTGAGATAATTGTGAATTCTTTATCAGTTATTGTATTTTATAATTTTTTTTTTTTTTTTTTTTTTACTACTGGTCACACATTACAAGGCTTGGGAGCCACTTAAGGTAGAGGGTACTGAATGACGTTTTATATATTCGCAATAACTCTAAAATTAAAAACAATCTTAAAATTTTTAGTGTAACCAAGGGAGTGCACTCTGTATAATTGTTGACGATTATCTCCCTTGGAATATTATATTTTTAAATATTTTTCATTTTTAAATATATAAAACTTCAAAAGGTATAAAAGGGATCTCTTCAAGACACTGATATTGATCAAAACTATTCGGTAATATTTGGGTCCGCAAAAAAATGTGTGTCAAAAAGAGGTCCCCCCCACCCGCTTGAGAGCGCCATTTTTACAATCTTCACTCGTCGTAAAAGATTTAAAAAGCAATAATTTACTTTAGATATTTATTATATTGCTTATTGGGTTGGAAATATCGATTAATTGATTCGAGCTTTATAAAATGGTAAATAATAAGAATAACCTTATAAGCTGGTTCTCATATTTTAATAATTTACCAAATGTTCATAAATTTCTAAATAAAATATTGTTTTCATATTTATTTCTTTATAAGCTAGTAAAAGATAAATATTGCATTGTATCAGTTTGATTTTTTTTTTTTTTTTTTGTTTTGTTTTTATTTTGTTTTTTTTGTTTTTTAAGCATTTCACCTCAAGCAAGGCGAGAAGCCACTAGCACGCAAGCGGTTACATAGGATTTGGAGCGAGAGCAGAGAGGAGTGATAGAGGAAAGGATGAAGAGAAGGATAGTGGATAGATCAAGGCAACTGGAGATGTCGATTGACATTACATTTGAATAGTTGAAGATTATAGCTCTCAGGGAAACATGAATAGGGAAGGGAGTTCCACAGGTGAGAGGTGCGAGACATGAAGCTATTGAAGTAGAAGAGGCGACTACATTTAATAGTTTCAACAGTGAAAGGGTGAGAGCGGGATAAGTCTGCACCCCCATGAATGATTACACTATAGGTAGTAAGTACCTATAAAGTCAACTGTCTATGAGAGACTGAGAAGAGAAAGAGAGAGCGAGAGAGAGAGAGAGAGAGAGAGAGTAGTGAGAAGACGCAAGCACGTCCGACCTTCCAATTAACGGCACTTACTACTAGATTGACCTGTGTGTATAGGTTTGGTTTGGTTTGTTTTGTTTAACGGCATATCAGCCTCAATGGGTCATTTAATGCCGACAACTTTTTTTTTTCCCTGGTAATATTTTTGCTTTGTCAAAAATCTATTTCTGTTAATATTTTTTCCTCAAAAACGGACATCTGGCAACATTACTTTTTTCAAAAATGTATAACTGTCAACATTATTTTTTTCAAAAACGTATAGCTGGTAATATTATTTTTTTCAAAAACATATAGCTGGTAATATTATTTTTTCAAAAACGTATAGCTGGTAATATTATTTTTTCAAAAACGTACAGCCGATAATATTATTTTTTTTTAAAAAAATGTACAGCTGGTAATATTATTTTTTTCAAAAACGTATAGCTGGCAACATTATTTTTCAAAAACATATTATCAGAGGCCTTGCTGTTGGACGTAGTTTATCGTTTAACCCAGTACGCGGATGTAATTTATCGTCATACCCAGGACACCTGTGTGTATAACTGTACCGTATTTCATATTCTATTTGTTGTATACAATAAACCTTTCTTGTAGCATCCACCTGATGTTACTTATTTATTCCCTTAGCATGGAATATAACAGTCCCGACGAGGATCGCCTGAACATAACAGTTTTAATAAATTGTATTACATTTTAGAATGTGTGAATATAAAATTATTATTGTCAATAAACAATAATAATAGATAAATAATGTTTAATATCTAACTTTCTCTCTCTTTATATATATATATATATATATATATATATATATATATATATATATATATATATATAGTAAAGGTAACAAGTGCGTTGGTATATAATCAAAGTGGATGTTAGTGTCAAACATGTTGTCGTGTGGCCTATATAATTATTTTAAAATTTTGATTGATCAGCAGTACAATTCATTGATGGTCATTTACACGAAGACTCACTCTATACCTTTCTGATCATAGCTTAATTAGATCTCATTTAAATATTCATGGAGACCTACCGGACACTATTCGTAACATACTTGTTGACAACATTAATATAATAGCATCATCTACATGCAAAAAAAAGGCTAAAAATAATGGAAGCCTTATTGATAAAAATAACAAAAAAACAACCCTTAATAATATTAACTATGAACATGGACACAATATCTTGACCGTGTTTTTAAAAATGAAAACATTATATAAATACATAGATGCAATAAACTATTTCTTATTTTAACAGTTAAAATATTTAATCCTTGAAAATGGCTAAATGTATTCGATGGATCTGAAGAATTTTAAGAAGGAAATTGGGAAAGTGGTTAAAGAAGTCAAATGCCACCATCTATTGAAATAGTGCAAAAATTTGGGGAGAATATTTGGAACAAACCAAAAGAATATAATCCCAAAACAGAACAGAATGCCTCAAGTGAGAGCAAGAAAGAATAAAAGACAAAACTGTGAAAGAAAGAAAAAATATAATCAAAAATAATGTCAGGCAATTCTAACAAAATTCCAGAAATGGAAATCCCCAGGAAATGATAAGGTACCTAACTTTTGACTGTCACCAATCCATAAAATGCTTGCGCAAACTTTATCAATGCTAATTAATAATCCTAATGAAATCCCGAAATGGATCACTGAAGATATTAAATATCTCCTCCCCAAAAACGTGTGAAATGATTTGAAAAATTACAGGCCAATAACATCCGTCCGCCTCTTATAAAATGATCACGTGTGACCTGACGAAGTGCGTGACTTCTTCTTTTCTCAATGAAAAAAAGGGTCAACTTGGGAGGCAAAATTATAGAATTTGAGGAAATCAGATGTGAATTATCGATACTAGATGAGATTTCAAGAAGATTCAAATGATTCAACACGTACCAGTAAAGAGATCAAGCGGAAATATAAAATTGAAGCAGTAGCTGAAATTCCACCAATCAAGGAAATGCTTAAACTGGAACTGCAATGAAAGGCACAGAGAACAAAACGATACGAAAAGCGTTGTAGATTCTATCGACAAAATAAGAAATTGCAAACGGTCCTCAAGAAGTTCTACATGGAATTTGGGAAAGCAATAAGAAAAGTCAAATGGCACAATCTATTGAAAAAGTGGAAAGATTTTGGGAAAATTCAAAGAAATATAATGGATCAAACGAAAGCAAGAAAGATTGAAGGATAGAACTGTGAAAGAATGGAAAAATATAACCAAGAATAATAAATCCCCAAAATGGAAATCCCCAGGAAATGGCAAAGTACCCTTCATTTGTCATCAATCTATAAAATTCTTGTACAAACTTTATCAATGCTTATTAATAACCCCAATGAAATTCCAGAATAGATCACTGGAGGTGCTACATATCTCCTCCAAAAAAACGTGTGAAACAGATGAATCGAAGAATTTCAGGCCAATAACAAATCAGTCCACCACTTATAAAATGATCACGTCTATTCAGTCTTTTCTCAAAGTGTTATACATGACGTACCTATTCCATTATTAATAGACCCTCCCACACATAATAAGTAGTAGTAGTAGTAGCGGTCGACAGTTGGGCTCAGTGGTGTTGAGTGAGTCAGTTGTTGTCGGATATTGAAGTATCAACCATCACAACTAGATTGCTGCGTCATTAACTCTTATTTCAAGTTCCTAATGTTTTGTACGTCGAACCTAATTTAGGACGACTTCGTCAAATACAAGCCTCCACAGTGAAAACTACTCTACAACACAAAGCAAACAACATTCTCCACTGGAACATAAAAGAAGTTGAAGAGGTTCATATGTTTGGAAAAATCAATTTTTGATAAATAAAATGATTCTAGAAAAAGTTGCAGGAAAAAAGTAAAAATCTTAGTAGAGGTTGAACGGATTACCATAAAGTCTTTGATACTGTGCCACACTTTACAAAGTCTCTTCGGTGATATTAAATTTCCTTAAATTTAGCCTGTAACAGTGGAAAATCCCCAGGAAACGTCAAGGTACCTTCTGGCTCTATCGTTAGTCACCAACCAATAAAATCCCAGTGCACAATGGATCAAGTTAGGGCAAGAAAGAATAAAGGATAAAACTGAAAGAAAGAAAAATATAATCAAAAATAATGTTAGGCAACTCTAACAAAATCCCAGAAATGAAAATCCCCAGGAAATGATAAGGTACCTAACTTTTGACTATCATCTGTCACCAATCCATAAAATTCTTGCGCAAACTTTATCAATGCTAATTAATAACCCCAATGAAGTCCCAGACTGGATCACTGAAGGTATTACATATCCCCTCCCAAAAAACGTTTGAAACAGATGATCCGAAAAATTACAGGCCAATAACATATCAGTCCGCCACTTATAAAATGATCACGTGTGACCTGATGAACAGTACTTACTTTTTTCTCGAAGCAAATAAGTTTTCCACTGGAACATAAAAGAAGTCGAAGAGATTCATATGGTTGGAAAGATCAACTTTTGCTAAATAAAATGAACCTGGAAGATTTCAGGTAAAAAGGTAGAAATTTACGCACAGCTTGGATAGATTATCTATTATATATCCACCTAAAAGAATTTCACGCCATCAGCACTTTCTTCGACTCTGATTTTCCTTCTTCCCCCCGCCCAACCAACTATTCCAAAGGCGAGTGGGTATAGGGAATGAATGACGCAAACAGGTTCTGGGAAAAAATGGATGCTTCTAGTCCAGAACCTGCACTTTTGGCGGTGAATTTAGTCATCAATTCCATCATCAGAAAAAGGAAGCGATCAGCAAAAAAATTCAATTCTTGGATACGAGATAAAGCCGTCTTTAACCGATTATTTTCTTACCTGATTTATTTAATTTAGGCATTTTGATAGAGTGACACGCTCATGGATCCTTAAGGCTTTGCAAATGTACTCAACCGATTTAAATTTTGTCACAAACATTAGGAACTAGAACAAGATGAAGCCTATAAGTAGCTAGGGATTAGCAAAGGATATGGCATGCAGAATGCCCAATAGAAGGAGATTGTAAAAATGAATACAACAGGCGTGTGCGTCTGGTACTGAATACAGAGCTGAATTTAAAAAAAAAAAAGAATATCAACGATAAATTCCTTGGTTGTCTCTGTAGTGCAACACAGTTTTAACATCTTTAACTGGACCATAGCTGACACTAAGCGAATGTACGACAAAACGAGAAAGCTTCTCACCTACCATCGAATAATTACAAAGCTGATGTTGATCGTTTGTATGTGCACAGATCCGAAGGAGGCAGAGGATTACTTCAACTAGAACTGTCTTACAAAACTACAGTAATTGGCCTTCAAAGATACCGGGAAACTACAGAAGACTGGATGATGGTATGTGTCAAAGAACAAGAAAGTAGTAAGTGGCTTTATTCAGTAATAAAGAAAGAGAACAAGTTCAAAATGGAGTTTTAAATGGGTGAGGAAATACAAGTAAAGCACAATAAACCGATTGAAGTTGCAAAATACTTAAAAAAGAAAGTAAAAGCAAATTCAACCGACCAGATACAGAAACGATGGCAAGATAATGTTTCAGCATGAATCTAGGATTAGATAAATGTGCATAAGTAACATTCAAGAAATGAACAAAGAACAGAAACACAAACAATAGATCTGTATTTTGTCACAGATATTAGAGAACTGGAACAAGAAGAAGTCTATAAATGGCTAGGAATCAGCGAAGTCAATAGAATACAACATATCCGAATGAAGGAGAAAGTAAGAAAAGAATACTACAGATGTGTGCGTCTAATATTGAATACCCGAGTTGAATTGAAAAAAAAAAAACAGAATATCAACTATAAACACCTTGGCTGAAGCTGTGATGAAATAAAGCTTCAACCTTGATTAGACCATAACTGACATTAAGCCAATGGATGTCAATACGAGAAAGCTTCACACTTGCCACAGCATGCATCATCCTAAGGCTGAAGTTGATCGTCTCTATGTGTCCAGATCCAAAGGAGGCAGAGGATTAGTTCAACTAGAACTGTCATACAAAACTACAAGAACTGGCCTTCAAAGATACCTGCAAACTAGAGAAGAATGGATGATGATCCATGTCAAAGAACATGAAAGTAATTAAGAAAAGAATACTACAGATGTGTGCGTCTGGTATTGAATACCGAGCTGAATTTGAAAAACAAAAAACAGAATATCAGCCATAAACACTTTAGTTGTCCCCGTGATGTAATACAGTTTCAATTTCAACATCCTTAACTGGACCATAGCTGACATTAAGCGAATGAACGCCAAACAGGAAAGCTTCTCACTTTTTATCACATGCATCATCCTAAGGCTGATGTTGATCGTCTGTATGTGCCCAGATCTGAAGGAGGCAGAGAATTAGTTCAACTAGAACTATCTTGCAAAACCACAACAATTGCTGTTCAAAGATACCTGGAAACTACAGAAGACTGGATGATGATTTGTGTTAAAGAACGTGAAAGAAGTAAGAAAGTGCATTTATTTTTCATGATACTAAGTCATATAATATTCTACAAATTCTGAAAGGAATAAAACTATATTCCAAAATATAACTTCAAAAAAATTACAACATAAAATACACATGTCACCTCCTTCAGTAATCATCTCCACACAAATAAAAAATAAAAATAAAAAAAAAAAAAATATCATCTATAAACAACATGGCTGTAGCTGTGACGCAATACAGTTCCAACTTCCTTAACTGAACCATAGTTGACATCAAGGGAATGGACGCCAAAACACAAAAGCTTCTCACTTGCACGCATCATCCCAAGGATAATGTTGATAGACTGTATATGTCCAGATCCGAAGAAGGCAGAGGATTAGTTCAACTAGAACTGTCTTACAAAACTACAACAATCGGTCTTCAAAGATACCTGGAATCTACAGAAAACAGGAGGATGATCTGTGTCAAAGAACATGAAAGAATTTTAAAATTTTATTCAATAATAAAGGAAGACAAAAAATTCAAAATTGAATTTCAAGGGGACGAAGAAGTGCAAATAAATCTTAATGCACCTATTGCGCCGGCAAAGAACCTAAAAAAAAAAAAGCAAATGCAATTTATCAAATTCAGTTAAGCAACTCCATGATCAATACTCTGGCCGTACCAAAGAAGCTGATATAGACAAAGCCCGTACTCATTAGTGGTTACGTAGTGCAGTTTTAAAAGCTAAAACTGAATGTTTTATTCTTGCTGCACATGACAAATGCTTGCTAATTAGAAAAACAACGATGAAAGAATAACGATTAGGATGGCAAGTGTTGAAGAAAGAAAGAAAGAAAGAAAGAAAGAAAGAAAGAAAGAGAAAGAAGCAATAATGAAAAGAAAGAAAGAAAGAAAGAAAGAGAGAGAGAGAGAAGCAATAATGAAAAGAAAGACACAAAGAAAGAAAGTAAGAGAGAGAAAGAAGGAATAATGAAAAGAAAGAAAGAGAGAGAAAGAAGCAATAATGAAAAGAAAGAAAGAAAGAGAGAAACAGAGAGAGAGAAGCAATAATGAAAAGAAAGAAAGAAAGAAAGAGAAAGAAGCAATAATGAAAAGAAAGAAAGAGAGAGAAAGAAAGAAGCAATAATGAAAAGAAAGAAAGAAAGAGAGAGAGAGAAGCAATAATGAAAAGAAAGAAAGAAAGGGAGAGAGAGAAGCAATAATTAAAAGAAAGAAAGAGTGAGAAGCAATAATGAAAAGAAAGAAAGAAAGAGAGAGAAGCAATCATGAAAAGAAAGAAAGAAAGAAAGAGAAAGAGAGAAGCAATAATGAAAAGAATAAAAGAAAGAAAGAGAGAGAGAAGAAATAATGAAAAGAAAGAAAGAAAGAAAGAAAGAGAAGCAATAATGAAAAGAAAGAAAGAAAGAGAGAGAAGCAATAATGAAAAGAATGAAAGAAAAAGAGAGAGAAGCAATAATGAAAAGAAAGAAAGAAAGAGAGAGAGAGAGAAATAAGCAATACTGAAAAGAAAGAAAGAAAGAAAGAGAGAAGAAAGACAGAGAAGCAATAATGAAAAGAAAGGAAGAAAGAAAGAAAAGGAATAATGAAAAGAAAGTAAGGAAACAAATTGGTGTGAGAAGGAAAGAAATAGAGAGAACGCGAAGAAAGAAAATCGTAGCATTTATAGAAAATGATTAGGATGACCATGTGTTAAGTGTAGAAAGAAAGAAAGAAAGAAAGAAAGAAAGAAAGAATGACAAGAAAGTAGGAATAATGACAATAAAGGAAGACAAATAGGCGTGAGAAGGAAAGAAATATATAGAAAGCAAAGAAGAAAAATCAAAGAGAAAGAAAACAAAGATGAGAGAGTAACAATTAGGATGACAAACGTTGAAGAAAGAAAGAAAGAAAGAAAGAAAGAAAGAAAGAAAGAAAGAAAGAAAGAAAAGGAATAATGAAAAGAAAGAAAGGAAAGAAAGAAACGAAGACAAATTAGTGTGAGAAGGGAAGAAATCCAGAGAACGCAAAGAAAACCATAAAATTTATCTAGATTCATACGGATTGAAAAACACAAAACGATAGTAAAGAAGAAGAAGAAGATGATGATGATGATGATGATAATGATGATTTTCAATTGGGTGAAAAAATGCAAGCAAAGCATAATACACTGATTGCAGCTGCAAAATACTTAGAAATAAATGCAAGGCAAATGCAACTGAGCAGATATAGAAACGATAGCAAAATAAACCGCTTCACGGTCCATACTCTTCCCGTTACCAAACAAGCTGATATTGACCCATCAGTGGCTCCGTAGTGCAGGGTTAAAAGCTGAAATCGAAGGTTTTTTTTTTTTCTTGATGCACTGGACTAATGTTTGTTAATTAGAAATTACCAATCACATATACTGAAAAATTGTGTTAGCCCAAAATGAAGATTCTGTGATAAATATCCAGAAACAATTGACCATCTTATACGGTATTTGCGCCCACTGAATATAAAATACAAAAAGATGTTAAAGAAGAAGAAGATAATAATAATAATAATAATAATAATAATAATAATAATGGTTTTCATTTGGGTAAATAAATACAAGTAAAGCATAATACACCGACTGAAGCTGCAAAATATTTAAAAATAAATCAAAGGCAAATGCAACAGACCAAATGCAGAAACAATGGCAAGCTAAACCGATTCACGGTCAATATTCTGCTAATGTAGACAAACACCGTACCGATTAGTTGCTGAGTAGTAAAGGGTTAAAAGCTGAAACTGCAGGTTTTATTCTTGTTGTCCACTTGGACCAATGCTTGCTAACTAGGATTTACCAAGCATACATACTGAAAAATTGTCTTGACCCCAAATGCAGATTCTGTGATAAATATCCAGAAACATTTGACCATTTTCTATCAAGTTGCACAGTGTTAGGAATATAAAATTCGTCATGATAGATTGGCCCAATATTTGCACTGGAAAATATGCAACTTTTACTGGAAATAAACTGGTATAAATATCATCCAGACCCAGTTACGGAGATGGGGCATGTAACAATTTTGTGGGATTTTACAAGACACACAGACAGATTAAAGGTAATCACCCAGATATCGTGATCAAAGGCCACAAGAACAGAATGTGCTTTCTTATTGAAAGTAGCCGTCTCTGCATATTGTAATTTACCTTTGAAGATTTTCAAAAAAAAACTATCAATATACAAAGATCTTGAAGTAGAAATCTCAAAAATTATGCCCATGAGGGCATCAGTAATTCCAGTTGTAGTTGGAGCACTCGGATTGATTGGAAAAGTTTTCAATAAGCTCGTTGAAGCGATTCCTGGTAGTCCATGACTTAAAGAAATACAAAAAACTGTTCTCACAAGTACAGCTCAGACATTACAAAGGGTTTTATCTATGTAAAATGTGTGTGATGTTGTATCAGGTTGCACATTGTTAGTAACTCTTGAATATAAAACTGGGCATGATAGAGTGGCCCAATAACTGCAGTGGAAAATATGCCACTTTTACGGGAAGGAAACTGCAAGAAATTTGTCTGAACAACACCCAGACCCGGTTACAGGAATTGAACCTGTAACAATTTTATGGGGATTTTCACAGAGACAGAAGAATCAAAACTAATCGCCCAGACGTCCTGATCATAGAGCACAAAGACAGAATGTGCTTTCTTATTAACATGGTAATCCCTGTTGATTTTAATGTACCTTTGGACTGTCATATATACAATAATGTGACGTGGGATGTTATCGATAATTCGACTTATGACTGGAGTCATAAATTGCATTGCAAATTGGTCTGATAGAAAACCTATTCGCAAAGAAAAATTGGACTCACCCTATCAGCTAACATACTAGGAAGGACCGTGTGGGCACCTCGACGTGGTGTAATGGTTAACGAGCTTGTCTCGTTAGAACAATTATGACTGAGTAGTGAGTTCGATCCTCACTGGGTACCCCATACTTTTCGCCTTGTGCCAAGTCTGAGCTACGCTTGGAAAATCACTATTAGGAAGGACTGTGTGTGTTGTATTGTTTAATTTTTTTTTTTTTTTTTTACGGGATGAAGATTCTATGATAAATATCCAAAAACAATTGACCATCTTGCATCAGGTTGCACGGTGTTATCACCCACTAAATATAAAACTCGGCATAATAGATTGGGCCAATATCTGCACCGGAAAATATGCAACTTTTACGGGAAGGAAACTGCAAGAAACTGGTCTGAACACCACCCAGACCCGGTTGCAGAGATAGGACCTGTCACAATTTTATGGGACTTTGCAATACACACAGACAGGACAATCAAAACTAATCGCCAAGACATGGTGATCAAAGACCACAAGAACAGAAGGTGCTTTCTTATTGGCACATGAGAGCATCAATACTTGCAGTTGTATTTAGAGCTCTCGGTTTAACTGGAAAATATTCTGACAGACTCATAGAAGCGCTGCCTGATAGCCCCAAAGAAATACAGTGTGCCAATATCTGCACTGGGAAAGGTGCAACTTTTACTGGAAATAAACTGGTATGAACATCACCCAGACCCAGGTACAGAGATGGGACATGTAACAATTTTTGTGGAACTTACGAGGGATTTTATCTATGTAAAATGTATGTGGTCTTCGGTTGTTTTCTTTCTTTCTTTCTTTCTTTTTTTTTTTTAATTCACAATGGAAATATGTCATTATGCCATTTCTGACTTTAGGTCTCTGGTTGGGACCCGGAAGGAAATGAGTATATAACAGAAATTAAAGGAAATAACATTAACAACAACAACAACCATAATAATAGCAACAGCAACAACAACAATAATAATAATAATAATAATCAGAAGAAGAAGAAGAGGAAAAAGAAAAATATGACCAAGTAAAAGAAGAATTAAAAGGGGTCAAAAATATAATAATAATAATAATAATAATAATAATAATAATAATAATAATAATAAGAATTTGAAAAACTATCAAAATACAAAGACCTGGGGAAATTGAAAACAAGAATAATACCAGTGGTAATAACTTGGAATTATAAAAATGGAACAAAACAACACATTGAAAGAATCCTGGAAACCCCAGCTTAAGAGACAACAGAAAATTGTCTTAATACAGCACACACACTAAGGAGAACTTTGTCTATGTAACGCTAGCAACTTCACCGAAATGTGGCCATAACAACACCACACGACCTGCCTTAGGTCTTTCCGCAGACTTGGTAGGTAGTGTGTCCATAGCAGAAATCGAATGATGATGATGATAATGATAATAATAATAATAATAAACAATGTTAATCTGAAATATAAAAACTGTTAATATTTACTACTCATGTACTTAAAAATATTTATTAATAATTGCATTAGCTAAAGCTTTATTTATCTTAGGTGTCAGTTGAAAAACTTGCCGAACGATTGCATTAAACAGCAAATGCATATAATAATAATAATAATAATAATAATAATAATAATAGTAGTAGTAGTAGTAGTAGTAGTAACAACAACAACAACAACAACAAGAAAAAGAAGTATGGATCTTTATCTAAAAAAACTACCCACATTGAAAAAAAAAATCTTTCAATAATTTTTAGCTTATAAAAACTTTTATTTATCTTAAATCTCCTAGGGAAACATATGGCAAACGAATGATGGTATTAAACAGCAAATCAATTAAAAAATATATAAATAAATAAAGGCATAAGTAATAATAATAATAATAATAATAATAATAATAATAATAATAAAAATAAACACAATTCTTGAAAGTAAGACGATTTAAATAACGAAGAACCACGTCCCTAAATAAAAAAAAGGCATCCATTGTTGCAAATGAAACAAGGTTTTAAAAACCAATAAATCTATTTCATTTTTTTCCGATCTTTCTTTAACTGTAAAGAATGTCATTCGAAATAGTTTTTATCTGTACCTGAATGAATATTTTTTTCTCCAAGAGTGTAATTTTTTCTTTTCAGTGATTATCTCAATTTTTTTTTAAAATTGGTTTAATTCTTCAAATTTCATTGTTCTTTTCCGTTTTTTTTTTTTTTTTTTTTTTTTTTTTTTTTTTAGAGTAGGGGAAATATTTCCTTTCGGGTACGTTAACGCTCTTCAAGGAACTCATCTTGGCCTCCTTGAATATGGTAATTACCCCTGACCAGCGAAACAAACCACTCCATCAAGCCACATCTACTCCGATCCCTGGCTCCAGCCGACTGTGAACCGTGGGTAACATTTGTGCTCTTATGCGACTGATCAGACCTTGTGGTGGGATCGGCCCCACCATGACGTCTTGCCTTTTTAGTCGGTGATTTTTTCAACGGTTTTAACAATAATTTCTTCCTCGACAACGATCGAGAAGATCGTCTGATCGAACCTGATGGCGGTTTTCTCCTCTTTGAATCTTTCTTCGGATGTTCACTCTTCCTTCTCTTTGAGTAGTGTCTGGTGGCCATTGATAACAGCGAACGTAGGCCGAGGTGATGTGGGATGTGAGGACTTGGCTAGGGTAACACGTGGAAGAATTTCACCTTCAACGTCTCCTTTCCTTTCGCTTCCGTTTTGCCTGGTTTATTTTTAGGCAATTTGCTTTTTTGTTCGTTAAATCGTTTAAATGGAAAATAGTTTAAAATCGTTAAAAAAAAAAAAAAAAAAAAACGCGCGACGCTATTGGTTGTTTTCCTGAACACGTGATATTCTTTTTGACGTCACGATGTGCGAATGACATTTCTTCTACTGAGTAAGTGTTGTTCCCCGGCCTGTTCCCGACTTCTGTTTTTTTTTTTTTTGTTTTTTTTTTGTTATGATCCGAGTCGAGATTCCTCAACAGTTTGTTTTGGCCCGCCCTTTTCATCTCTACTGGGTCAGTTTTTGAATTTTCTCTAATACCTATATTTTTTTTAATTTCCTTCCTCTCGCTTAACAAGAGAGTCTCTTGATTTTGCTAGGAGACAGAATACGACGGTCACGTTTATTTTGTCGGGTAGACGGGTCCTACTAAACTCATTCCTTCATTTTCGGGGTCATCATCCCCCCACCTACATCATTTCATTGCTAAAAATTTTACACACACACCTATATATATATATATATATATATATATTGAACAATAAAAAATATTAAAAAATTAAAATCTTCAGATCCACTGGGTTGTAGATTAATATTCTTTCGTTTTTTTGTTTTTTTTTTTTATTATTATTTCATTTAGATTCCTCGACTAGTTTCGGCCAACATGGCCATCATCAGGAGAAGAAATATCTCCCCTTGCTGGTAGCAGTGAACTACAGAAATGAATGTCTTCATGGAGAAGATGAACTTTTGTCTCTTATATATATATATATATATATATATATATATATATATATATATATATATATGTATATATATTATTTATTTAAAATATGATTCAACGCTACATAAGAGTTCTCATGTTTCAAATCAAGAGCCGAAAACTTCAATATAATTATTTGAATTAAATTGAATTAAAGTACTATGCTCTGTTCCATCTTCAAGCGATATATATATATATATATATATATATATATATATATATATATATATATATATATATATATATATATACACAATTGTATATATTGGGATTTTAACTCATTGTGTTGTTTTAACCAGTAGGTGTCTAGTGTATATGAGGTATTTTCGTGTACGAAGCGAATGGTTACGGATAAATTCTTATGATAAATGAGTATATTGTAACGAATGAATGGGTCATAAAACCGATTAGCTGTTTATAAGATAGCAAGTGATAACCAACCTTGACTAGATACCCCGTTTTTTTCGGCCTTGAGTCCCAATTACTATGTCCAACAGGTCGCAGACAAAAACAGCATACCATGATGAAAAAAAAAAATTTTTATCGTCAAAATTTTTAAGTTATTATTAAGAGGAAAGACCAAAGTATTTTTTTAATTATTTTTTAAAACAATTTTTTAATCCTTTCTAGCACGTTCGAAATTTTGGTTAAAAATCTTGTTTTTTTTTTTTTTTTTTTTTTTTTTTTTACGTTGGTAGTCATGTAATATTTAGCATTAGTTTTTTAGCCCTCTTCTCAGTTAAAATTAAATTAATTTTGAAATTATTGTAAAAATCAAATAATTCTCAGTTTTTAATGAAACTTTTAAAACTTATTCAAAAATGAATGAAATTATTTTAGAAACGTTTGTTTCTTAGAAAGTCACAGTAAAAAAAACTATTTTTTTTTTTTACATCTGTTACCCCTTATTTAATTTTATGAAAACTCGAAAATTCGAATATGTGTATTTCTGTGATTATTTTAATTAAATGCAAAAGACTTTGAAGAATATAAATAATCGACTTATTTTTTCTTTTCTTTTTTTTTGTAAATCGAGAAGCGTTTGTATCCAAAATTTAGCTCTGCATTGTGAAATATAACCCCCAATAAAATTAAAACATTATTTAATTAGAGAGAAAAGAAATAAAGGGAGATACGAGTGAGTGACAACGATCAGAATTGTAATAAAACCGAAACTTATGAAAAATTATTTTATATATTTTCTTTGTTCTTGAGAATTGACAACAATTAATAATAAATACTATTTATGTATTAAATTCTTTACTTAGACTATTTATTTATTCTATAGTTTATTGGAATAGTTGGCGAAACATCGATTCAAACTTTATAATTTTTTTCCTTATATTGCCAATCGATTCAAGCATTATAAATGTTTTCCTTTAACTGCCAATCGATTCAAGCATTATAAATGTTTTCCTTATATTGCCAATCGATTCAAGCATTATAAATGTTTTCCTTATATTGCCAATCGATTCAAGCATTATAAATGTTTTCCTTATATTGCCAATCGATTCAAGCATTATAAATGTTTTCCTTATATTGACAATCGATTCAAACTTTATAAATGTTTTCCTTATATTGCCAATCGATTCAAGCATTATAAATGTTTTCCTTATATTGCCAATCGATTCAAGCATTATAAATGTTTTCCTTATATTCCCAATCTATTCAAGCATTATAAATGTTTTCCTTATATTGCCAATCGATTCAAACGGAATCATAAGGATTTTTATCCTTATATTGCCAATCAATTCAAACTTTATATTTTTTTCTTTATATTGCCAATCTATTCAAACTTTATAAATTTTTCTTTATATTGCCAATCTATTCAAACTTTATAATTTTTTTCCTTATTTTGCCAATCGATTCAAACTTTATAAAATGGTAAATAATGATTTCCTTTTATTGCCAATCGATTCAAACTTTATGTTATAAATAATCAAGAGTGGTCTCTCCTCGTTTCGTTACCCTCCTCTTTGAGAGAGCTATTTCTGTTTACTAGGACTATAAAAGGACACTATATGAACCTTGCATTCTAAGATGAATAAAGCTTTCTTAAAGCCTACACCTGCTTACTTTTGTCATTACACCCTATAAAATAGTAAATGATAAGGATTTCCTTATAGTTGGTTCACATATTTTAATAATTAAGTTAATGCTTATAAATATTATATCTCTATAAATTGATAAATGATAAATATTGCTTTACATTATTTTTATTTGTATTAGCTTTTAAAAATGTTGTAAATGTAAGATTATTCTCGTAAATAAATAATCTCATACATAAGTAATGTTTAATATTTTTGTTGTAAATTCTCAAGAACAAGAAAATGTATAAATTCTACTTTCATCATATGTTTTCATTAAATTATGATCAATTTATTCTATGGCTTTTTCTTTTGCACCCTTAGTCTGGAATATTTTTTTCTTCTATCTGACAGTCTATAGGAAACTGATTTAATCGAAGTGTCAAGGAAAAAAGAAAAGAGAAAAGGCATACAGAACTAGCGATATATTTATCTCTACTTATAGATTATAGATTATGAACGTAATAAAATGGATCAGCCGATAAGGTATATAACCATATTAATAACGCTAAGGAGTTCAAATGTCTGAACAAAGCCTGGAATTCTTAATAACTCTTTTGAAAGTCGTAAATTTTGAAAAAAAACTTTCATCATAAATTGACTTACTTAAAGGGAGATAATTTCAACAAAAAATACAGATTTGTTCCCCTTGAAAAAAATACGCCATATTTTTCAGTGAAATTATTTTATTAAACAGAAAATTATATTTGGTTTGGTTTGTGTATCTTACGTCATATCAACCTCAATGGGTTATTTAATACCGACAAATTTTTATTGCTGGCAATGTTTTTCTTCAAACATCTGTCGCTGAACATACTTTTCCTTCAAGAAATCTATAGCCGGTAATTTTTTTCCTTTCAAAAATGTATTGCTGGTATTTTTTTTAGTATTTCTGATATTAAAAACTACTTTTACACAAGTTTGGGTGTTAACTATTTGCCTATAGCCGGGGCCCTAACAGGTGCTACCACCCTGGGTTAGGGTGTATCTGGGAACACCAGCAATTAAGGTGGTTCCACTCTCCTCAGAACCTCTTCATCAGAGGTCTTGCTGTTAAACGTAGTTTATCGTCTTACCCAGGACGTGGACGTAGTTTGTCCTCATACCCAGAACGACAGAAAATTATGGTAAATAAACATAATAATTTATTAATTAATTTAATAGCAAGAGTGAGAGTATCACGGTTATGTCATTTGAATTATCTAATTAACCATAATTATTAAGATAATGATTTCAATTTCTACGACTATTGAAAACTGTGGGGAAGCCCCGACTGCATCTTATTGTCAACTACGTTTCTCTGTTTTAATGTTGAACTAGTTAAATGCAACCGTAAGTTCTATTCCAAGAGTTTCTTCTCTCGCACTTCTCACCCTCCGATTTATTGCTCCTCTGTCATCTACAATCCCCAAAATTTAAATCCAACTCCAATCGCTCTCTTTTTTTTCTCTGAAACCTGTTCTTTTATTCTCCTTTTTCCTCACTGAAATCTTTTCATTCACTTTCAATCACAGTAACCCCTTGCGTCTTAGTGGCATTATTGCCATCTTCTGTCTTCGTGATCATGTTCTTTTATCGTCCTTTCTCATCACTAAAGTCTTCTCATTTTCTTTTACTCACAGTAACCTCTTGTGTCTTAGTGACATTATCGCCATCTTCCGTCTTCCTCAAACATGATCATTTATTGTCCTTTCTCCTCACTAGTCTTCTCATTCTCTTTCAATCTAAGTAACCCATTGCGTCTTAGTGGCATTATCGCCATCTCTTATATTCCCCCCAAAAGTTGTTTCATTGTCCATTCTTCTCATTCTCTTTTGATCTCAGTAATTCCTTGCGTCTTAGTGGCATTATCGCCATCTTCTGTCTTCGTGATCATGTTCTTTTATCGTACTTTCTCCTCACTAAAATCTTTTCATTCTCTTTTACTCACAGTAACCTCTTGCGTCTTAGTGGCTTTATCGCCATCTTCTGTCTTCCTGAACCTTGTTCTTTTATTGTCCTTTCTCCTCACTAAAGTCTTCTCATTCTCTTTCACTCCCAGTAACCCCTTGCGTCTTAGTGGCATTATCGCCATCTTCCGTCTTCCTGAAATCTGTTCATTTATTGTCCTTTCTCCTCTCTAAAGTCTTCTCATTCTCTTTTACTCAAAGTAACCTCTTGCGTCTTAGTGGCATTATCGCCATCTTCTGTCTTCCTCAAAAATGATCATTTATTGTCCTTTCTCCTCACTCATGACTTATCATTCTCTTTCACTACAATAACCCCGTTCGTCTTAGTGGCATTATCACCTTACTTTGGGTGAAATCATTAAACACAATTTTTAAATATTTGTATTATAAGATTGGAAACCTTGTTTATCAATCAACTCTTCTCTTGCAAATTTGAAGATAAGTAATTGTATTTGATTTCGATTCTATCTTCATTATACTGTCTCACCTAAACCATATAATGAACAATAGATCTCGTGAGGGTCTATAATAAAGAAATACACCTGTCTTTATTTGAGATGAGGCATTATAATTATTTACAGTGTTCGGATTGTTGTCCTCATCTTCAATACCATATTCACGACGTTTCAGTTGTTGCACGCTCCAACCTTCTTCAGGTGATTGGAATTTCGAACTGAAACCCTTTTTTGGTTCACCGGGGTAGATTGTTCTAGTTCTACGTGCCATGCCTCTTCCGGTAACACCCTAGGGGCATTATTGCCTTGTTTGGAGTGAAAAGCTTAAAAAGGTACCTATTGCATAAATTAAATATTTGAGTTTATCAGCTATAACAAAATATTGCAATAGCAATAAGTATGAATGCAGGTTCTTATTTAATGAAATACGATGGTACAAATGAAAATATTCCAAATTGACACGTTTTTCCATTTCACTGAAGCAGACATTAAACTCATGTGAGCATTATCGTTAATTCCATCTTCTTTTTTACTTTCATTATTTATGAGTTATTGGCAAGGAGATTCTTTCTTTATTTCTTTTTCTTACTGGAATCAACCGACGTCATTTTTTTTTTTTAAGCGTTTCACCCCAAGCAAGGCGGGAAGCTACTAGCACGCAAGGGGTTACAGAGTTGGAGCGAGAGCAATGAGGAGTGATAGAGGAAAGGATGAAGAGAAGGATAGGAGTAGATCAAGGCATCTGGAAACGTCGATTGACATTACATTTGAGTAGTTGGAGATTATAGCTCTCAGGGAAACCAGAAATGGGAAGGGAGTTTCACAGGTAAGAAGTACGAGACATGAAGCTATTGGAGTAGAAGAGACGGGTACATTTAACAGTTTTGTCAGTGACAGGATGAGAGCGAGATGCCAGCCTAGTTGAACACTTAAATTCATGAAGTCTGGGAACCAGCGAAAGCAGCTCATTGGAGCAGTTACCGTGAAAGTGTTTGTGAAAAAAGACAGAGGGAGGCGACGGCACGTTTGTGAGAGTGCGATTGCAGACGAGATGTCAGATCAGGGCCAATTACATTGCATATCCGTCTCTAGATTTTTATCAAGGACCTTGAGACAAACAGAAGGAGCTCCAGACCATATATGGCAGCAATACTCCGTGCAAGAGCGAATGGTTGATTTGTAGATTTGAAAGATCGACTCCGGCGAGAAAATTTTCCTGGCGCGGCATAGGGAGCCAACGTTCCTAGCGTGCCGTCATTCTTCGCATTACCTTTTCTTTTAAGAGGGGTTTGGGGTCTGAGGGATCCTCAAAAGACGAAATGCCGAGTGGGTTGAGCCATTTTTGGATCTCTGGCCAAAATTCCACTTTAAACTCGACCCTGTATCACATTCTGTAGAAATGGGCGTGCGGATAAATAACTATATCACTTGTTAGGTGTGCGGGTGGTATAATGGACAGCGACTCGAAATTAGAAATCGTAGAAGCCGAGTTCGAATCACACGGCAGTAATTTCCTTCACCCTTGAAACTAGCATGGTTTCCTACTTATCTAATCCTTGTCAATATCAACATTAAAATAGCACTACATCTGTAACTGAAATCAGCGCCGGCGCGTACACCTCCCCAACGACCAGGGTGGTAAATCCTGATTAGGGGCATCGGGCAATGCTTTGTGACCCTTGGTATCTTATCAACATTTGCTTTTCTCTACCTAAATTTATAAATTTAACTAAGCACCACTGACTATTATAGGATGGAAAGTTTTCACGGGTTTTGACGTCATTCTGGGGTCTATTTTTAGTCCAAAGTCTTGAATTAGTTTTGCCCTAGTCTTGAAAAAAAAGCTATTTCTTATAGTGTTTAAAAAACGTTACATAAAATTCACTATTTTTATAGTGTTTAAAAAACACTATATAAAATTCACTATTTTTATAGTGTTTAAAAAACACTATATAAAATTCACTATTTTTATAGTGTTTAAAAAACACTATATAAAATTCACTATTTTTATAGTGTTTAAAAAACACTATATAAAATTCACTATTTTTATAGTGTTTAAAAAACACTATATAAAATTCAATAATTTTATAATGTTTAAAAAAACACTATATAAAATTCATTAATTTTTATAGTATTTAAAAAAGGGCACCATATAAAATTCACTATTTTTTTTACTTTGTTTAAAAAAACACAATATAAAATGCACTATCTTTTATCCACGTTGAATGCGCTAATATTGAATATTAACTTTTTAGCAAGAAAAATCTCAAGTTGAAGTTAAAAATTGCCGCAAAGCATTATTGGTTTATTTAAGATCAAATGATCTATTACGATATGTCTAAATTTGTATTTAGATACATTGTATTTATTTTCAATTTTTTTCGTAGAATTGTTCAACTATATTGCATTTGATCCATTATTGTACATAATTAGGTTACAATAGAAGAATTGTATTTTATATGAATATTACCTTATGAAACACTATTTACATTATTCGGACTATTGTCCTCATCTTTGTCGGCAAATTTATCACAACGTTTTGTCCGATTCCACAGAGGGTGGTGATCTCCCTTCTCTCTCCATATGTGGTCAGCCACGCCTGATTTTTCTACTTCCCCTCGTGTTACAGCTTTCTGGTCTTGTTGAAGCCTTACACTAAGGGGGTGGCCTGTCTCACCTTTATATTTATTTGCGCCGAAACATTGTAATAAATATGGCGACAAAGATGAGGACAATAGTCCGAATAATGTAAATAATGTACATAGTACCTCATCTCAGAAATATAGACAGATACTGAAGGAACAAAACGTTTTGATAAAAATGGCAAGAAAGGTGAGGATAATAGTCCGAATAATGTAAATAGTGTATATAATACCTCATCTCAGAAATATAGACAGATACTGAAGGGCCGAAACGTTGTAATAAAATGGCGACAAAGATGAGGACAATAGTCCAATAATGTAAATATTGTACATAATACCTCATCTCAGAAATATAGACAGATACTGAAAGGCCTGAAACTTTGTAATAAAAATGGCGACAAAGATGAGGACAATAGTCCGAATAATGTAAATAATGTACATAATACCTCATCTCAGAAATATAGACAGATACTGAAGGGCCGAAACGTTATAATAAATATGGCGACAAAGATGAGGACAATAGTCCGAATAATGTAAATATTGTACATAATACCTCATCTCAGAAATATAGACAGATACTGAAGGGCCGAAACTTTGTAATAAATATGGCGACAAAGATGAGGACAATAGTCCGAATAATGTAAATAATGTACATACCTCATCTCAGAAATAGAGACAGATACTGAAGGGGAAACGTTATAATAAATATGGCGACAAAAGATGAGGACAATAGTCCGAATAATAAATATTGTACATAATACCTCATCTCAGAAATATAGACAGATACTGAAGGGCCGAAACGTTTGTAATAAATATGGCGACAAAGATGAGGACAATAGTTCGAATAATGTAAATAATGTACATAATACCTCATCTCAGAAATATAGACAGATACTGAAGGGCCGAAACGTTGTAATAAATATGACAAAGATGAGGGACAATAGTTCGAATAATGTAAATAGTACATAATACCTCATCTCAGAAATATAGACAGATACTGAAGGGCCAAAGCAATAAATATGGCGACAAAAGATGAGGACAATAGTTCGAATAATGTAAATAATGTACATAATACCTCATCTCAGAAATATAGATAGATACTAACATTCATCATATTAATAAGTAGAAAGCATAAAGCGACGCAGGTCCAAGTGTCCTAATATATTTATAACTGATTTTTGACCAAGGCAAAACAAATTTAATTTACTAGGATTTTAGAATGTATTCTTCTCAGATGACCAAAACAAATAACTTGACTGCACTAATGGGAAGAGTGATACTGAGATCTGGGCTGAAGTACGTATGCCAGGTCTAGTTCAAAGGCTGTGACTTTAGAAATTGTCTGGAAAAGGCCAAGGTCAGGGTCACACCGCCATAGGGTAGCCACACAGTGGTACTGCCATCTTTTGATAAAACATCGCATGTCCTCTTTGGTGTCCTCAATTTAACTAAAATTTTTATCTTAAAGAGAGCCAGAGTTAATGAGTTTAATATGCATGAAGGCCAACCATACTGATTGACATTCTTTGAACCATGAAAATTAAATTCAAATTCCCGTATTTAACGGCATATAAGGCGCACTTTTTTTTTTTTCTAAAAATATCTTTTAAAATTTCCCTACGCCTTATATGCCATATGTAGATATGTAAAATTCGCGATAGTCGGTCGAAATTAGGTACCTGGCAACTCATATTAGCTTAGACTTAAAAATGAAGGACCAATGGAACACGTGGATGGCAATACCTGATCACGACTTTAGACTTACAGGAAGAATAAAAAGACCCAGCATTGCATAAGTCTGCGAATGGCTGAAGCAAGCTTGGGATAATATTAGACCAGAAATTGTTGTGAAATCTTTTAAAAAGTATGGCATTAGCAATGCTCTCAATGGAACGGAAGATGACGCATTATTTAACGATGATGATAATAGTATTGAAAATGAATATCAGAGTTTTGATAATGAAGACGACGAATTTTATAGATTTGAAGATGAATAAAATTTTAATGGTAACTTTACTGTTTTGCTCAATTGTAATAATTGCTCGATTTTTATTTTGTTTTCTTACCTTTGGATATAATAATTTTTTTATAGGCTCGTGTTCTTTTTTCCATTTATTTCTAGCAGACTCGTTTACGAAGTGTACAGTTTTTATTGTTGTTGTTGTTGTTCAGCACCTGTTTTTAAAATGTCTAGTGTTTCGGATCTTCCTAAGCGTCTCTCCTTTTGCCGGGCAAACTCTGTCTACGTGGCAATTGCCGTATCTATTTTTGTTTTTGTTTTTTTTCTTTTCTTCCTTTGCGTCCTGAAAGGCGTGCAAACGTTTCAAAAACAGCCTTAAGGATACGCTTAAAAAGGTCAACCCCTAGGAACATTTTCCATCAGAGAAAGAGGGTGTATGCATTTGTAGGATGTAGAATAACATCTGAAGCAAAATGGATAACTGCGAGACAAATTTTAAATCGAAACGTCTTTCGCTTGTTCTCTTTGATGTCATCAGTTCGACTAAAACAGAGGTGTCCAAATTTTTATCTTAAAGAGGTCAGGGTTGATGAGGTCAATATGCATGAAGCCCAACCATTCTGCTTGGCATTCTTTAAACCATGAAATTTAAATGCAAATTACTGTATTTGACGGCATATAAGGTGCACTTTTTTTTACTAAAAAAATTGTTGTTGTCATCGCGACTTGTGTTAATTTTTAGTGGCACTTTGATTCCCTGAAGTAGGAAAGTTAGCTGTCTACTGTGATTCGGGTGTCGCATGTACAGTCTTTATCTTATGAACAACTTACGAATGATAATAATCGTCTTCGCTTCTAGCAGACTCGTTTATGAAGTGTACGTTTTTTTTTTGTTGTTGTTGTTCAGGACATGTTTTTAAAATGTCTAATATTTAGGATCTTCCTAAGCTTCTCTATTTTTGCCGGGCAAGCTCTGTCTACGTGACCATAACCGTATCTATTTTGTTTTGTTTTTTTCTTTTCTTCCTTTGCGTCTTGAAAGGCGTGCAAATGATTCAAAGACAGCCTTAAGGCTGCGCTTAAAAAGGTCAACCCCCTCGGAACATTTTCCATCAGAGAAAGAAGGTGTATGCATTTGTAGGATGTATAATAACATCTGAAGCAAAATGGATTACGACGAGACAATTTTTTAAATCGAAGACGTCTTTCGCGTGTTCTCTTTGGTTTAATCAGTTCAACTAAAACAGCAGTGTTCAAATTTTTTTTCTTAAAGACTGGCCAGAGTTGATGAGTTCAATATGCATGAAGGGCCAACCATTCTGATTGGCATTCTTTGAACCATGAAAATTAAATGCAAATTAACTCTATGAAAATTTTATTTCAAATGGCAAATGGCATATTTCCATTTCTTACAAATTTAAACAGGTCTTACCAATATCACTCAGCCTGTCACATCTGAGGCCTATGATAAAATATGTCTGAGAAAAAAAGAACTTCCAGGATGCTATAATATACACACAGAGCGAGATATGGTACAAGGCCGGTTTAACGTGAGATTTTCCGAGCCCGAGGTTCAGAGCCAAAATTCCCTGTACATCCCGTAATAACGTGGTCGGGTTTTTCTACCTCCCCAGACGAGACTGTCTTTCGGCAGAATCTCGTCTGGGTTCCTCTCTGTCCAAAGTTAGAGAGTTCGACAAGTACTAAGAATTTAGCATTCGGCTAAAATCTAATACTGATCTCAGGTCAATCTTAAACATTGCATAGTATTGGTAATTAATGTCGTCTGTCAACTTTTAAGGCAAAAACATTGATCTTATTAAGTAGAAAATATAAAGTGACACAAGTCCAAGTGTCCAAATAGACTTATAACTGATTTTGACCAACACAAAACAAATGTAATTTTAGAATTAGAGTTTAGAATTTATTCATCTCATATTACAAATACAAATAAATTACCTGCATTAATGTGAAGGGAGATAATGGTATCTGGACAGCAGTAGGTAGGCCAGGCCTGCTTCAACGCCTGTGGTCTATTTCAAAGGCTGCGATTTTAGAAATTGGCTGGAAAAGGCCATGGTCAGTGTCACAGCGCCAGGGGGCAGCCACACAGGGTTGGTAAAATATGTAATTGCATTTCTTAGGTGTACACTTTACATACTCTGATTGACAATACTGGCGGACCGCAAGTGATACATTCTATAACAGAGGATGAGGGTTATATGAAGTCTGACCGCGGGCCGTAATTGGCCTCCAGGTCGACTTTGGACATGCCTGCTCTAAGCTGAAACGTAGATAACTATCGTTTTCTGACGTGACTGACCAAACCCTGAAGTGAAACCGGCCCCACTATGACGTTTTGTCTTTCTCATCATCGGTTTTGTCGACTCTCACAGTCGTAATATCTTCATCGGCAACGAATCCTGTCTATTTTACTATCCTTTCTTCCCAGTAACATTCACTGTTTCCTTCCCTCTATTGTTTTTTATCCGAAATAAACTCCTCGGTTTAGTGACTTTGTCGCCTTCTTAGATGGGTTTTGGCTAGACTTATCCAATCCCCAAATTTACAGCCTCGACAAAGTCCAAAGCCGCTTCCACAGCCTTGTAAGAGATAACATATTTTCAAACCTTCACCATTTTTTCCCACAGTCGAAATATCGCAAGCCGGTCACTACACGAACGCCATCTCAATGGCAAATCTTCTAACAAACTCCATTCTTTAGTTCTATCAATTATAGACCTATGACATGCTATGCTGCGACCACAATCGAGCTACCATCACCCTCCTTTCTATTCCAACTATAAGAAAAAATTCCATTCAGCTTTTTCCCAAGAATATCTGTTCTGTTCTTTGGGCTTAATTTCTTCATCGATGCCGATCAGGAAGACTATTTGATGGATCTCCAAAGAGATTTTATTTCCTTTCGAATTTTGTTTTGTTTTTCGGATGTACACTCTTACATCACTTTGAAGCAATCGATAAACAGCGAGCGAAGGCCTAGGTGATGTTGGATATAAGATCTGGGCTAGGGTCACACGTGAAAGTCAAGCTTTCTGCTGTAATACCCTCATATAAATGTAGATAGTAAATAGGACATCTTTCGCTATGGAGATGATTCAATAATATAATATAAAAGGGGTCGGTTTCGAAAACAGTATACAAATCTAGATGGTAAAAAATTATTGTGGGACCGTAACATACCTACAAAATGGACTCTTCTAGGACTATATAAAGTATGCGACATAACACTCTAAGAGAGAGAAGAAGAAGAGGAGGAGAGAGAGTATTCTAATACCGTAGTATCAGCCGCGTACGACTACCAATATTGGACACTAGCACATAGTAAGCTCCGCTTACACTTACACTATCTTTGTAACCTTTTTTGTTTAATATATCTTTCTTACCTCAAATCCGTGTTCCGTGTTTTCCTTCCGTGGTCCCAACTTTGGGTCCACATCAAAAATACTATTTTCCTTGCTCCTAACTGCGAACAAAGTCTTTAATAACCAATAACGTGTTTGGATGGGACTTTTCTCGATATGCCTTGGATTTGTGCCTATTCATAGCGACGCTGTGTCTGGCTACGGGCAATAAAAGTTGAAGGTTTTAGTAAAATGGGTTAAGAAGGAAACTCTTCCGTTAGATTGTTTTCAACCAATCAGAAGAACGGAATTTCATACCTGCGTTAATTTTTAAAATAACAGTGATCCATAAGATTTAAATAAAAGTAAGGTCACCGGTCGGTAAAGATCGCCGGTCGGTAAAGATCACGCGTCGTCAGGATGAAGAGTTATCCAGATATGTGAACAACGTTAACAATTAGCATTTGCGACTGGGAGCAAGAAGAATAATTCAGAAGTTCTAAAAGGTCAGTCAAAATCTCCGGACAACATAAACGCAATCGTAAATAGGAAAGGTTGACACACAACAGGAAGTAGTTTATTCCGAAGAATAATATGGTATATGATTGAGAACACCGACTAATGTAATAAACAGCTAATCGTAAACTCCTCTCCCTGAGTAAAAGAGAGTGATGTTTAAATAGTCTTAGACCAGTCCATCTTGTGGTGGTGTTCAGCTACTCCACAATAGCATCACAGTAAACTTCATAACTAATAAGAATATGAGAAATGCCATTAAACAAATAAATGAGGCCTAAGTATATGAAAAGGAAATGACATGAAACCTGTGAAAAAATATAAAAATGAAACTCAGTTTTCAATGAATAGAAGTTTGTTTATTTTTATTCATCATATAGCAAATTGTTTCAAAAAGCTTGTTACAAGAGCTGCCTATTGACTGAGGTAGTTGCATATTTTCCAGAGTCATCAGTAATCAGTCTTTGAGAAAAATTCCAGGATTTTTAAATGTTGATTTTCAAATTGCAGTCCTCTTCGTGTGCAGAGAACTGACACAACACAATCTTCTTATACCCCATCTAAGCTTAGTAAAAAAAAACAAAAAAAAACACGTCATGCAAAAAGTCGAAATGTGCCATAAATCTGTTCATATAAAACCCGAATTTGACCGATTTTAAAACCTTAACCTGATCAACTGTTACTTTTACAGAAGCCAATTTGAAGTTATTTCTTTATTGTGCTATGTTCCTTCAGGACACAGGCGGTCATGACTCTCCACAGATTCCATTTTTTCCTTTATTATCTGTGAAGGGCCTCTCTATTTGGGAGATTGAGGCAACACAGTCTTCTTACTCATACTCACTAAAACTTATATTGGCTTTGTATCTGTTGTATCATAAATAGGAAAGGTTGACACGCATATAGAAAATAAGGTAATAATTAATTCCTCTCGCTCAGTAAGAGAAAGTGCTGTTTAAATATTCTTAGACCAGAGGGGTGTTCAGCTACTCCACAACAGTATCACAGTAAAATTCATAAATAACAAAAATACAAGAAATGCCATTAAAGCAAATAAAATGAGGCCTGAGCATAGCAGAAAATTACATTAAACCTATAAAAAATATAAAAATGAAACTCAGTTTTCAGTGAATAGAAGTTTGCTTATTTTTATTCCTCATATAGCAAATTGTTTTAAAAAAGGTTGTTATAAGAGCCGCCTAGTGACTGAGATGTTTGCATATTTTCCAGAGTCGTCATTAATCAGTCTTTGAGAAACTGCTGTTTAAATAGTCTTAGACCAGTCCCACTCATGGCGGTGTTTAGCTACTCTACAACAAAACCAAAAACTAAGAATTTGTCCTAAAACCACCCCCAAAGGGACGTTGGCTAAGCCTCTGCTACCAAAATTCCTCACTCGGCCTTCCTCAACAACAACATTCCTTGCTACTGCTACGTTTGACCTAAACTATTGACAGATGAGAACATTCACAACCCCTGAGAACTTTCGCTGTATCCCCTTAACTAAATACATTTTTAACTTTCAGACTAGTAACTCGTAATGAACGCAGATAAAAATTGTCGAAAGGTGTACGGCGAATGACCAGGTCCTAGTCATCACCAGGATTCAAGAACATCCAAGTGGTGATATGCTCGAAGACCTAAGTAGACCTATTTTTGTAGCACTGCCTAAGAAGCCAAGTGGAAACGAATGTGAACTCCATCGGACAATCAGCCTAATGAGCCATATCCGAATTCTGGTGAATGGAGCGCGCAGTAGAATCAGACCAGAGATAGGACACGAACAGTACGGGTTCATCAAAAACCCCGGGGCTAGGAACGGGATATTCATACTCAGAAAGTTCTCAGAAAGAACAATACAAATACAGAAGGGCGTGACCCTGTGCTTTATAGATTATGCAAAAGAATTCAATAAACTGCGCCACAAAGATCTGCTGGCACTCCTAAGCAACTTTGAGATATTTGGGAAGGATATTAGAATAATCAAGAATCTATACTGGCAGCATATGGATAGAAAATGAGTTCAGCAGCTATACATAATAGAAAGGGATGTAAGACAAGGATGCGTCTTCTTATCGGGCTTATTCGAAGGATACAGTGAGGTGATTCGGAGAGAACTAGAAGTCTTACCAGGATTCATTACTGACGGCCACAATCTTAACAATATAAGATATGCAGATGACACTGTGTTGATAGCAGATACAGAAAGAAAGCTACAAAACATTCCTACAGAAGATAGTGAAGGAAAGCGAAAAGAAAGGATTAAACATCAACTGCAAGAAGGTAGAATGCATGGTTGCAAATAGAAGATACAAAAATCAAGCAAGTAAAAAAATTTAAATATCTGGGAAGTGTTTTAACAGAGGAAGGAAAGTGTGACACTGAAATCCGAAGACATATTGGGATAGCCAAAGATGCATTCTAAAAGCTAAGCAGAGTATTAAGAAATAGGAAAATTTCAAATAAAATATAAGCTGAGAGAACTAGAAGTCCTACCAGGATTCATTATTGGCGGTCATAATCTTAACAATATAAGATATGCAGATGACACAGTGTTGATAGCAGACACAGAAAGAAAGCTACAAAAAATTCCTACAGGAAATAAAGATTAAACATCAACAGCAAGAAGATAGACTGCAGAGCTGTTAGCAGAAGGCACAAAATGTAAGTTACAAATTGAAGATACCAAAATCAAACAGGTAAAAAAATTTAAATATCTGGAAAGTGTTTTAACAGAGGATGAAAAGTATGACACTAAAATCTGAAGACAGAATTGGATAGCGAAAAATGCCTTCCAAATGTCCTTATGATCTATCTTCCTTGGTAGCTTGACTGCATAAATTTAAGCGTACTACTTACAAAAGAGCAATACAAATGCAGAAGGTCATGTACTTGGGTTTTATAGATTATACAAAGGCATTTGATAAAGTACGCCACAAAGACCTGCTGTAACTGCTCCGCACCCTTGACATATTTGGGAAGGATATTAGAATAATCAAGAATCTATACTGGCAGCAAACGGCCTGCATACAGATAGAAAATGAGTTCAGCTGATATGGAAAAATAGAAAGGAATCTAAGACAATGATGCGTCCTCTCACCAGATTTATTCAACTTATAAAGTGAGGCAATTCTATGAGAATTAGAAACCCTACCAGAATTCATTATTGGTGACCACAATCTTAACAATGTAAGGTATGAGGCTGACACAGGGTTTATGTCAGACACAGAAAGAAAACTAAAGAGATTCTTACAGAAAACGCAATGCATGGTTGTTAAAAAAAGGATGAGTACAAAGTAAAAATTACAAATTAGGGATAGAAAAATAAATCAAGTACAAAAATTTAAATATCTGGGAAAGGTTTTAACAGATGGCGGAAAATGCGATACTAATATCAGAAGGCGCATTGGGATAGCCAAAGATGCCTTCCAAAACCTAAGCAGTGTATTAAGAGATAGAAAACTTTGTTAGAAACAAAAAAAAAAGACAGCTGAAAAGTTTTGTAATATCTGTTCTCTATATGGCCATGAATGCTGGACAATCTCCTCAAAGTGAAAGAAAGAAAGAAAGAATGTGTGAAAGAGACTGTGGGGTTATAGATAGTGAGAGAATATCTGTGAAAGAAAGAAAGAAAAAAAGAAAGAATGTGTGAAAGAGACTGTGGGGTTATAGATAGTGAGAGAATATCTGTGAAAGAAAGAAAGAAAGAAAGAAAGAAAGAAAGAAAGAAAGAAAGAAAGAATGTGTGAAAGAGACTGTGGGATTATAAATAGTGAGAAATATCTGTGAAAAAAAGAAAGAAAAGAAAAGAAAGAAAGAAGAAAAAAGAAAGAAAAATGTGAAAGAGACTGTGGGGTTATAAATAGTGAGAGAATATCTGTGAAAGAAAAGAAAGAAAGAAAGAAAGAAAGAAAAGAAAGAAAAGAAAGAAAAAGAAAAAAAGAATGTGTAGAAAGAGACTGTGGGGTTATAGATAGTGAGAGAATATCTGTGAAAGAAAAAAGAAAGAAAGAAAGAAAGAAAGAAAAATGAAAGAAAAGGAAAGAGACTGTGGAAAGTTATAAATAGTGAGAGAATATCTGTGAAAAAGAAAGAAAGAAAGAAAGAAAAGAAAGAAAAAGAAAGAAGAATGTGTGTGAAAGAGACTGTGGGGTTATAAATAGTGAAGAAAGAAAAGAAATCTGTGAAAAAAGAAAGAAAAAGAAAAGAAAGAAAAGAAAGAAAGAAAAAAAGAAGAAAGAAAGAAAGAAAATGTGAAAGAAAAGAGACTGAGGGGTTATAAAAAGTGAGAGAATATCTGTGAAAGAAAGAAAGAAAGAAAAGAAAAAAGAAAGAAAAGTGAAAAGAGACTGTGGGGGTTATAGATAAAGAAATCTGTGAAAAAAGAAAAAAAGAAAGTGTGAAAAAGAGACTGTGGGGTTATAGATAGTGAGAGAATATCTGTGAAAAAAAGAAAGAAAGAAAGAAAGAAAGAAAAAAAAGAAAGAATGTGAAAGAAAGAAAGAGACTGTGGGGTTATAGATAGTGAGAGAATATCTGTGAAAAAGAAAGAAAGAAAAGAAAGAAAGAAAAAAGAAAAGAAATAAAAAAGAAAGAAAGTGTGAAAGAAAGAGAGACTGTGGGGTTATAGATAGTGAGAGAGAATATCTGTGAAAGAAAGAAAAAAAAAGAAAGAAAAGAAAGAAAAAAAAAGAAAAGAATGTGTGAAAAGAGACTGTGGGGTTATAGATAGTGAGAGAATATCTGTGAAAAGAAAGAAAAAAAAAGAAAGAAAGAAAGAAAAGAAAGAAAGAAAGAAAATATGTAAGAAAGAGACTGTGGGATTATAAATAGTGAGAGAATATCTGTGAAAGAAAGAAAGAAAGAAAGAAAGAAAGAAAAGAAAGAAAGAAAAAATAATGTGAAAGAAAAAAGAGACTGTGGGGTTATAGATAGTGAGAGAATATCTGTGAAAGAAAAAAAGAAAGAAAAAGAAAAAAGAAAAGAAAGAAAGAAAAACTGTGGGGAAAGAAAAAGAATAAAGAAAAGAAAAAAAAAGAAAGAAAGAAAGAGAAAATGTGGGGTTATAAATAGTGAGAGAGAATATCTGTGAAAGAAAGAAAGAAAGAAAGAAAGAAAAAAGAAAGAAAGAAAGAAAAATGTGTGAAAGACTGTGGGGTTATAGATAGTGAGAGAATATCTGTGAAAGAAAGAAAAAAGAAAGAAAAGAAAGAAAAAGAAAAAGAAAGAAAAGAATGAAAGAGACTGTGGGGTTATAAATAGTGAGAGAATATCTGTGAAAGAAAGAAAGAAAAAAAGAAAGAAAAGAAAGAAAAGAAAAGAAAAGAAAGAAAGAAAGAAAGAAAAAAGAAAGAAAGAAAGAGACTGTGGGGTTATGAATAGTGAGAAAGAATGTCTGTGAAAGAAAGAAAAAAGAAAGAAAGAAAGAAAAGAAAGAAAAGAAAAAAGAAAATAAAAAAGAAAGAAAAATGTGAAGAAAGAGACTGTGGGGTTATAAATAGTGAGAGAATATCTGTGAAAGAAAGAAAGAAAGAAAGAAAAGAAAGAAAGAAAGAAAGAAAGAAAAAGAAAGAAAGGATTAATGTGTGAGAAAAGAGACTGTGGGGTTAAAGATAAAGAAGAGAATATCTGTGAAAGAGAAAAGAAAGAAAAGAAAAGAAAAGAAAAGAAAGAAATAAAAAAAGAAAGAAAGAAAGAAAATGTGAAAGAAAGAGACTGTGGGGTTATAAATAGTGAGAGAATATCTGAAAAAGAAAAGAAAGAAAAGAAAGAAAGAAAGAAAAAGAAAGAAAAAAGAAAGAAAAGAAAAAAATGTGAAAAGAGACTGTGGGGTTATAAATAGTGAGAGAATATCTGTGAAAGAAAGAAAAGAAAGAAAGAAAGAAGAAAGAAAGAAAGAAAGAAAAAAAGAAAGAGACTGTGGGGTTATAGATGTGAGAAAAGAGAAAGACTGAAAAAGGGTTATAGAAAGAAAGAAAGAAAATATCTGTGAAAAACTGAAAAAGAAAAGAGAGAATAAAGAAAAAAGAAAGAAAGAAAGAAAGAAATGAAAGAAAAGAAAAATGTAGAAAGAGACTGTGGGGTTATAAATAGTGAGAGAATATCTGTGAAAGAAAAAAAAAAAAGAAAGAAAAAGAAAGAAAGAAAAAAAGAAAAGAAAGAAAAATGTGTGAAAAAGAAAGACTGTGGGGTTATAAATAGTGAGAGAATATCTGTGAAAGAAAGAAAGAAAAGAAAGAAAAAGAAAGAAAAAAGAAAGAAAAAAGACTGTTGGGGTTAAGAAAGAAATTAATGTGTGAAAGAGACTGTGGGGTTAGAAAAAGAAAGTGAGTTATAGATGGTGAGAGAATATCTGTGAAAGAAAAAGAGACTGTGGGGTTATTGATGGAAGAGAATATCTATGAAAGAAAGAAAGAAAGAAAAAAGAAAGAAAGAAAAAGAAAGAATGAATGAAAAAAAGAGACTGTGGGGTTATAGATAGTGAGAGAATATCTGTGATCTGTGAAAGAAAGAAAGAAAAGAAAAAAGAAAGAAAGAAAGAAAGAAAGAAAAGAAAAAAAAGAAAGAAAAGAAAAAAGAGACTGTGGGGTTATAGATAGTGAGAGAATATCTGTGAAAGAAAGAAAGAAAGAAAGAAAGAAAGAAAGAAAGAAAGAAAGAAAATATGTGAAAGAGACTGTGGGATTATAAATAGTGAGAAATATCTGTGAAAGAAAGAAAGAAAGAAAGAAAGAAAGAAAGAAAGAAAGAAAGAAAGAAAGAAAGAAAGAAATAATGTGAAAAAGACTGGACTGGGGTTATAGATAGAAAGAGAATAAGAAAGAAAGAAAGAAAAAAGAAAGAAAGAAAGAAAAGAAAGAGACTGTGGGGTTTAAAAGTAAAAGAGAATATCTGTGAAAAAAAGAAAGAAAGAAAGAAAGAAAGAAAGAAAAAAAGAAAGAAAAATGTGTGAAAGAGACTGTGGGGTTATAAATAGTGAGAGAATATCTGTGAAAGAAAGAAAGAAAGAAAGAAAGAAAGAAAGAAAGAAAGAAAGAAAAAAAGAAAGAAAGAAAGAAAATGTGAAAGAGACTGTGGGGTTATAGATAGTGAGAGAATATCTGTGAAAGAAAGAAAGAAAGAAAGAAAGAAAGAAAGAAAGAAAAGAAAGAAAGAAAGAAAATGTGTGAAAGAGACTGTGGGGTTATAAATAGTGAGAGAATATCTGTGAAAGAAAGAAAGAAAGAAAGAAAGAAAGAAAGAAAGAAAGAAAGAAAAGAAAAAGAAAGAAAGAGTTATAGGGTGAGAGAAAGAAAGAAAATCTGAAAGAAAAAAGAAAGAAAAAAGAAAGAAAGAAAGAAAGTATGGGAAATAAATAAATAGTGAGAGAATATCTGTGAAAGAAAGAAAGAAAAGAAAGAAAGGAAGAAAGAAAGAAAGAAAAAAGAAAGAATGTGAAAAGAGACTGTGGGGTTATAGATAGTGAGAGAATATCTGTGAAAGAAAGAAAGAAAAAGAAAAGAAAGAAAAAAAAAAGAAAGAAAGAAAGAAAGAAAAAAGAAAGAAAGAAAGAATGTGAAAGAGGGGTTATAGACTGTGGGGTTATAGATAGTGAGAAAGAAATATCTGTGAAAGAAAAAAGAAAGAAAGAAAAAAATGGGAAAGAGAGACTGGGATTATAAATAGAAAATCGAAAAGAAAGAAAGAAAAAGAAAGAAAGAAAGAAAGAAAGAATGTGAAAGAGACTGTGGGGTTATAGATAGTGAGAGAATATCTGTGAAAGAAAAGAAAAGAAAGAAAGAAAGAAAAGAAAGAAAAAAGAAAAGAGACTGTGGGGTTGCAAAGAGTGAAGAAAAAGAAAAGAATGTGTGAAAGAGACTGTGGGGTTATAGATAGTGAGAGAATATCTGTGAAAGAAAGAAAGAAAAAAGAAAGAAAGAAAAGAAAGAAAGAAAGAAAGAAAGTGAAAAAGAAGACTGTGGGGTTATAGAGTGAGAGAATATCTGAAAAAAGAAAGAAAGAAAGAAAGACTGTGAAAGGACTTGGGATTAAATAGTGAGAAATATCTGTGAAAAGAAAGAAAGAAAGAAAAGAAAGAAAGAAAAGAAAAAAAAAGAAAGAAAAGAAAGAAATGAAAGAAAGAGACTGTGGGGTTATAGATAGTGAGAGAATATCTGTGAAAGAAAGAAAGAAAAGAAAGAAAGAAAAGAAAGAAAGAAAAAGAAAGAAAAGAAAAGAATAAAAGAGAAACAAAGAAAATGTGAAAAGAAAAGAAAGAAAGAAGAAAATGTGGGAAAGAGACTGTGGGGTTATAAATAGTGAGAGAATATCTGTGAAAGAAAGAAAGAAAGAAAGAAAGAAAGAAAGAAAGAAGAAAAGAAAGAAAGAAAAGAAAGAAATGTGGGGAATAAAATGTGTGAGAATAGACTGTAGGGTTAAGAAAAGAAAGAAAGAAAGAAAGAAAGAAAATATCTGGGAAAGATAGCGATAGTGAAAGAATATCTGTGAAAGAAAGAAAAAGAAAGAAAGAAAGAAAGAAAGAAAGAAAGAAAATGTGTGAAAGAGACTGTGGGGTTATAAATAGTGAGAGAATATCTGTGAAAGAAAGAAAGAAAGAAAGAAAGAAAGAAAGAAAGAAAGAAAGAAAGAATGTGTGAAAGAGACTGTGGGGTTATAGATAGTGAGAGAAGACTGAAGAAAGAAAAGAAAGAAAGAAAGAATGAAAGAAAGAAAGAAAGAAAGAAAGAAAAATGAAAGAGATGGGGTTATGATAGTGAGAGAATAAGAAAGAAAGAAAGAAAGAAAAAAGAAAGAAAGAAAGAAAGAAAGAAAAAATGTGTGTGAAAGAGACTGTGGGGTTATATGATATAGTGAAAGAAAGAAAGAAAGAAAGAAAGAAAGAAAGAAAGAAAGAAAAGAAAGAAAGTAAGGAAAAAAGAGACTGTGGGTTAAATAGTGAGAGAATATGTGAAAGAAAGAAAGAAAGAAAGAAAGAAAGATACTGTGGGTTTATAGATAGTGAGAGAATATCTGTGAAAGAAAGAAAGAAAGAAAGAAAGAAAAAAAGAAGACTGTGCCGTTATAAAGAAAGAAAGAACGAAGGATATGGTTAACGATTGAAAATGAGAATGTGCGAAAGAAAAAAACGAAAGAAAGATATAAAGAATAAAAGAAAGAAAGAGGGATATGTAAATGGCAGAAGAATTAGTGAAAGAAAGAAAGAAAGAAAGAAAGAATCAAGCAAACAAACAAACAAACAACAGAAATGTGGTTCTACAGAAGGATGCTGAGAATACTATGGGCTGAACATGTGTGCAACGACGAAATTTTAGAGTGCTTGAAAACAAAAAGGAAACGTATACTTAACATGAGAAATCGACAGCTGAAATTTCAAAAGAACATAATTAGGAAAGAGGGCTTGGAGAATCTGACACTCACAGGACATACAGAGGGCAAGAGAGGCAGAAGAAAACAACGTATAACATACTTAGTGAGCTTGATTAAATGGATGGCGGAACAGGTTTTAGGAGAGATTACAAAAAGACAAAATTTATTAAGATTAACAAATGACAGGAAATTGTGGAGAGCCTTGATCGCCTACATCATGAAGGGACACGGCACATATAAGAAGAGGAATCTGCTTGTGTAAATGAATGGCGGAACAGGGTTTAGGAGAAATAACAAAAAGAGAAAATTTATTTATAGTTACAAGGCACAGGAAGTTGTGGAGAGCCACTCCTACGTCATAAAGGGACACAGCACGTAAAAAAGAACGGTGACACAAGTTCTAGAGGTTAGACAAATGACGATGTTCTCGAAACAAAAATGAGGAAATAGTGTTTGGAAAATTTGATACACCCAAGATAGATTGAAGAGAGTCAGAGGCAAACAACGCATAACTGAATTGGCGTGCTTGAGCTAATGGAACGCGGAACAAGTTTTGGCGGGAGAGCAAAAAGACAGTCTCACTGTCTATAACCCAACAGTCTTTCTTACATTCATTCATTCATTCTTTCTTTCTTTCTTTCTTTCTTTCTTTCTTTCTTTCTTTCACAGACTTTCTCTCACTTTCTGTCTATATACCTAGTCTCTTTCCCATATTCTTTCTTTCTTTCTTTCTTTCACAGACTTTCTCTCGCTTTCTGTCTATATACCTAGTCTCTTTCCCATATTCTTTCTTTCTTTCTTTCTTTCTTTCTTTCACAGACTTTCATTTTCTGTCTATAACCTAGTCTCTTTCACACATTCTTTCTTTCTTTCTTTCTTTCTTTCTTTCACTCACCCTACAGCTACAGAAGACTGTATTTCTTGAAGAGCCATTATATATAAGACGAAAAGAATGGTAGAATATAATTTAACCTTGTAGACCCGCTTGTAAGGCAACAGCGTCACCGGTTTCGATCATACTGTTATATGTTTCGTAAGGAATAGGTAATACAAGTGCCAGGCCCGACGTCCAACAGGTTTTGAATTTGGAGTTGTCCTTCAACCAAAGCTGGAGAGCCCAGTCTGCCCTGCTATTTACCCTATATCTGGGAGACGAAGAAATACATTCATACCTTTCCAAAGGGAGTTGGCTACAATTTGAACTCACTTCAATTTTTCGCCCCTATTCCCTTCGCCTAAAAGGTAGGAAGATCAAAACGACAATTCAACGAAAGAGAAAGAAAGAAAAGAATGAGAGGGTAGGTTTAAAGACAGAAAGAGAGACTGTTTTTTACGACTTATCAACCCTTTGCAGGTTACTTAAAGCCAGACATATTTTTAGATTGTAATAGTTTTTTTAGATAATAATTGTTTAGTGAGACGAGTCTTACTAATTAACCCATAGCTGGGGCGAGAAAAAATTGGATTCATTCTTAATTATTAACTATAATGTGGATATAAAGTGGGTGATCAATTGTATATTACAGTCAATATATGAACCGATCCCTCATTTTGTGGCCACTCTATGCATTTGAATTGGGATATGGTTAAAGATTGAAAATGATAATGTGCGAAAGAAAGAACGAAAGAAAGATATAAAGAATAAAAGGAAGAAAAACAGGTATGTGTAAACGACAGAAGAGTTAGTGAAAGAAAGAAAGAATGAAAGAAAGAAAGAAAGAAAGAAAGAAAGAAAGAAAGAAAGAAAAACAAACAAACAAACAAACATACAAACAAATTAAAAAAAGGAGAATATGGTTAAAATCGAAAGTGAGAGAAATTATAAGAATGGGTGAAAGAAAGAAAGAAAGAAGAAAAAAAGAAAATAGCAATAATAAAAAATAATGCAGAATAAAAGAAATCTTAACTGAAAACGTTTGGAATTTTGAAAAAAAGCCGAGAAACAGATCTAAAAATTTCAATTAATTCGAAACAAAGAATGAAATGGAAAATTCAATAAGAAGGAAGAATTAAAAAAAATCTAATAATAATAATAATAAAATAACAGAAGAAAAATGTCGGAAGGAAGGATGGCAGGAAAGAAGGAAATAGAAATTTCATAAACAAAGCGTGAATGAATAAACGAAAAGAGATAAAATGTATGAAATGGTGAGAAAAAAATTAAGGTACGCTACATGAAGCTGAATGTAATTTGTAGAATAGAAAAACTAAATGTGAAGGAAATTAAAAAAAAAAGAACATGAAAAGTAACATGAAAAAAAAAACACTTAAAAAATAACTAATAAATAAGAACCGGACAAAAGTGAAAGTGAAAGTGAAAGTGAAAGTAAGCATGGGATTCCATTTTTCCGACGGCGACCACGTGGCTGAGATTCTTCCAAAGATTCAAATAAATTCTTAAACGTTCACATTGATTTTTTTGTATGTTCACGTCGATTTCTCGACAAAGATTTCTATCTTTTTGAACATAAGTCAACGTCATAATAGAAAGTGAACAAAAAATATAATGTTATTTCATAGAAAACAGCTGACGGGAAAGTTTCAATTTTTTTTTCCTTCGATTATTTTTCTTTTTTGGACCAGGCAGTCAGTAAGACATTTATGATAAGAATGTTATTGACTCTGCTATACATTGTTCGAAAAGATAAGTGTTTTTTTAATTCTAAATGTATGCGCATCTATTCAATTTATATGTCTTTATTCAAGACATGACTAATTTTGTTCAAAGCTAATCTAATTTTATTCAGTTTATATGTACCTTTATTCAAAATATAAGTACCCATATTCAAACCTTATTCTCTTATATGCCGTGTCTCTCCCAGACGTGGGTGATCATGGATCTCCACAACTTCTTGTCATTTGTAGCCGTTAGTACGTTTTGTGTCTCTAAAAGTATTTTTTGTTTGATACGAACAGTTGCTGGAAGACGGTCCGAAGAAACCTGTCTGTCCTCCAAGGATCATTCACACCGTTATTCTTTATATTAATTTTCCTAAGAGTAGCTGAATAATGGAAATGTACCTCCTTACCGGGTGAGAATTTAACCCCAATGAACTTAACCTCCTTCTTAACGTGATCGCCGATAAAAACACTATCGATAGCCATGAATGATCTTGTGACTGATAATGGAGTGGTTTCCTTTTGCCTCCTCCACGGTGATTTTATTGAGACACCATCTCGAGTTAGCAGGCCGTTGACTCATTAAATCAATTTAAATGTACCTTTATTCAAAATATAACTAATTTTATTCAAAACTAATGTACTTTTATTCAGATTATATGAACTGTTATTCAGCAGATACCGAATTTGATGCTAAAAGCTACCTTTTTTGTTTTTTTGTTGTTTTTTTTTTCTTTATTTGCTGTTGTTTTTTCAAACAAATATACCGAACTATACCATGAGGCGGACCTGGGAACATCAGCAATTAAGATGTGGTTACATGCTCCTAAAAACCTCCTGATCAGAGGCTTTGCTGCTGGACATAGTTTATCGTCTTACCCAGGACGCGGATGTAGTTTATCGTTATGCCCAGGACGGAGCTCCAGACCGGAGGAGATTGATATTCAATTGGTGTTTCTTCCATTTTCTTATTATCGCACCAATAGTAGACTCCTTCTCACCTAGATTCTTGCTTGTAGTCTTGTAGCGCATTCCAGTCTTGTGCAGGAATACAATTTTGTCCCAGATGTCCTTACACAATTCTTTCGTCTTGGCCATAGTGGAGAGATTAGATTCTAATTCATTGAAGGATTCTGTGAACTAGTGTCTTTTATACAGGTAATGAGTACTTGATTAGGAGTAATAATTGAGTAATACGATTGGTCTATATGCCTCCCGGTCTATGGGGCCTGAATCATTGCTGGTTGGTAGGGGGTGAAATATTTATTTTTTCAACAAAAAAGAAATAAATGTTTAAAAATTAATACAATATGATTTTCTAGATTTTTTTATATTCTATCTTTCACTTTCAAGATGGACCTACCCTGAAAATTATAGACAGTTCCTATTTTTGTAAGGTGGCAAACTCAGAAAATCAGCAGGGGATGAAATACTTATTTTCCCCACTGTAGCGATGCCTGGAGAAGGAGAGTAAGTAGTAATGTCAAGTTTTATAATGGGCTGAACTGTTAAAGAGCCAGGAGGCGAACTCTCACAATATTGCAGAAAACCTTGACATCCTTCTTGCTAAGGCAAGTAGGGTCATCACTCAGTTAAGAAATGCGAGAAAAGAAGATGCATCAGCAATTTTTGGGCGACCTAGACCACCAGACAGTTGCCTATTGTGCGATCTGTGGAGAGCAACCCAAGATAGACGCCTTCTGACATAACAGCGGCTATCGATGTGAGCCACAGAATACCTGTCCGGTCGGCTCCTGGCTAAAATTAATAAAGGTGCTGCTTCAGAAAATGTTTAGCCATTGTTTTAATCATAATTATTATAAAACCCAGGTTGTGTGTGCGCGCGCGTGTGTGTGTGTGTGTGTGTGTGTGTACACGTTTATGTATTGGATCGGATTTCCTACATTTTTCAACCGATTTCAACAAAACTTCACAGGACTACGTAAAATTACATTGCGGTGGTTCTGACAGCGCCAAAAATTTTAAAAACACAATTGTTTTTGCACGAAATCAATTTGAAAACACAATTAAGAGGCATCGCTTTCGCGAGAATGAAAGGGGGACAAATCATATCGAGTTATACTTATAAAACCCAGGTTGTGTGTGTGTGTGTGTGTGTGTGTGTGTGTGTGTGTGTGTGTGTGTGTGTGTCTGTGTGTGTGTGTGTGTGTGTGTGTGTGTGTGTGTGTGTGTTCATTTATATATGGGATTTGATGTCCTACATTTTTCAACCGATTTCAACAAAACTTCACTTTTTTTTTTGGCAGGTAGTGTTTCTTATTGTCTTGCACACTTTTTTTTCTTTATTTTTACATTCTGAATGCTTTAAAAATTCCATTTACAAGACAATTGTTTATCATAAAATTCTATTCAATCGGTAGACTCATAACGATTGAAAACAATGTTTTTGCTTCAGTTTAGGTTTGACCAATTCGTAAAAAAAAAAAAATTAAGACATGCGTGTCCGTCAACCTTAAACAATAATCTTTGTCAATTTTATTTTCAGTTTTTATGATGGTCGATACTTGATCTATCTCTTACTGTTACATCCCTGGGCAACACCGGGCTCTACTTCTAGTATTGTATAAAACAAAACAAAAAACACATAAAAAGAAAATTTACACATGAATTTGATTAAATACTAAACGAAAAAATATTTTTTACTTACTTATAAATTGTTACAGTTCAAGCTTGATACATTCATTGAAAAATGAAATTCATTCTTCTTGTTTTCCTTTCAGCGAAAAGGTTAATAATTTTCTTCTTGATCCCTGGATGATTGTTGAGGAAATATTTCTTTATTGAAAGTAATTAATCTTTCAAGATTCATAATGTTACTTAGAATTTTTTTTTTATTATTATTATTCCTTTCAGTGTTGAAAAAAAGCGTTTTGGCTCTGATATAGTCATGGGAATTGTCAAGAGGATTTTTATCAGTTTCGTAATTTCAATATGAACACCATCTCGATTATTTTCCAAGATAAATGTCAGCGGCTTAATTAAATTTCAAATATTCATACATATCAGATCTACAATAGAATACTTTTACCTCAGTTCCAAGTTTTTCTCTGTCCGTCATGGGATATGATTCACTGATCAGTACATTTTCTTCTATAGACAGTTCATTCTTGAAACTAAGATTTTCTTGATGAACAATTTAGCATCTACTAAGTACTAAATGAAAGAATATTTGTCCATTATATCAACACATACACCTTTGTGCAAATTAATTGAAACAACCGCTTCAGTTTCTTTTCTTTCACCATTCGGTCAATTTTACACCCACTGGATTGACAGAGTATAATCGATTTCTGTTTTTTCCTCAGATAAGGGCATTTGTATTGGAGTGCAGTAATATGAATAGAGTTTTCAGAGATAGATATGAATACACTGAGGTAGATACACCCTTGTGCAAATTAATTGAAACAACCCCTTTAGTTTCTTTTCTTTCACCATACGATCAGTTTTATACCTACTGGAGTGACAGGGTGTAATCGATTTCTCTTATTTCCTCAGACTAGATCAATTGCAGTGGTGTGCAGTAATATGAATCTATTTCTGATAGATAGATAGATAGATAGATAGATAGATAGATAGATAGATACACTCTTGTGCAAATTAATTGAAACAACCCCTTTAGTTTCCTTTCTTTCGCGATACGGACAGTTTTACTTTCTGGTAAGCAAATTTCTGATTTATTTTAAATTACTATACATGGATTTATTTTTTTTACCATTTTCCTTTTATTATAGTTTTTGAAAGATTTTTCTTTTTCTCCTTTCATTATTTTTCTTCTATCGCTCGATCATCCACATTAAATTTGTGTCTAAGTCCTTACAAGATTTCACCATTCTTGGCCGTTCTTTTGTTATCACAATCTGGGATATTTAATAACAAAAATGAGGGAAACATTAAAAAAAAGAGAGAGAGAAAAAAAAATTAAAATGAAATCGGTTAGACTGTATACCGAAAATATATATTTAAAAAAAAAATGAATTCTCTGTTTCTCCTTTCCGTCTTGCGCATGTGCAGCTGCATCCGGTGAATTCCTAAAGAACAAAAATGTCTCTTTCCCCTGGCAAACATTTTAATTCTTTTTAATTTACTTTAGTCCGGTGAATTCCTAAAGGACTGGAGTGACAAATATTTCGTATTTTCTTCAGATCATTTGAAATTAATTTCCTATTTTTCATAGATTGATAGATATGAATAGACTCAGTAGATCTTTCCAGTTTTCTTTCTTTCACATTTTTAATGTCTTTTTATTATTTCATTTGAAGTTTTCATTAAACTCTTTCGTCTGTCCCTGTCGATTCTTTTTGTCTGTTCTCTATTTTCTCCTGATTTTTTCTCTGTCCCACTTGATTTTCTGTCCCTCGGAAAATACGAAAAAAATTAAATAATAACGAAATTATTCTCTTTTATTTCCTCTGTTCCTCTTTTCTGTTCTCTTTCTCTCTGTCCTCTCTATTTTTCTCTCTGTCCTATTTTCTCTCTATTTCCCTCTCTCTGTCCTCTCTCTCTTTCTCTTTCTCTGTCCCCTCCCTCTATTTTTCTCTGTCCCTCTGTCTTTCTCTCTCTTTTCTGTCCTCTCTATTTTCTCTCTGTCCCTCTCTATTTTCTCTCTGTCCCTCTCTCTTTTCTCTCTGTCCCTCTCTATTTTCTCTCTGTCCCTCTCTATTTTCTCTCTGTCCCTCTCTATTTTCTCTCTGTCCCTCTCTATTTTCTCTCTGCCCCTCTCTATTTTCTCTCTGTCCTGCTGTCTTTTCTCTCTGTCCCTCTCTATTTTCTCTCTGTCCCTGTCCCTCTATTTTTCTCTGCCCTCTTTCTCTCTCTGTTATTTTCTCTCTGTCCCTCTCTATTTTCTCTCTCTCCCTCTCTCTTTTCACTCTGTCCCTAGCTCGGAAACTCTCCTGATTTAAATCCAATCGAGAATCTATGGTCAATCTGCAAGGAACGATTTCGTGGAATGGCCATACGAAGTACTAACATGTCCACTGGGTCATATTTCATTGGAAAAATACAAAAATAGTAAATAATAACAGAATTATTCGTTTTGTTTCAATTAATTTGCACAAGGGTGTATCTCTCCTGTAGACAGCTCATTCTTAAAACTAGTGAAGGTTTTCTTGCTGAAGAATTTAGCAGCTACAAAGTGTTTAGTAGGAGACTATCTGTTCATTATATCAACACATATGCAGTCATACACTTCCTTTGCTTCTGCCATGAGTGTCTTTCAAAGATTCTCACAGTTTATTATTTCTAAAATAGTGGTTTTGAAATCTGTTATATATTCATTGACTTTAAATACTTCTCGAGTTTGCATTTAGTTGTAAATTAATTCAACATGAGACATAATCTGTAATAAAATATCGAACCAAAACATGAAATTATTATCCATCTGATATTGTAAAATTTCCGTTGCTTCTAGTTTGGTCTGCATGTAACGTTGACTGAATTTCAGTAAGGCAGCTATTTAAAGTCTGTCTATATATCTGTGATGAGATATTAGGATTATTTACATTCATTCAGACTGTTATCCTCATCTTCATCGCTATATTCACAACGTTTTGGTCATTGTACGCTCCGACCCAAACAGTTGTGGGCAGTGGTGAACTTGGAGAATTGATTTAAATGGAAATAACTGAGACATCCGAAAGAGGCATGGAACGTGGAACTAGAACTATCTGGACTCTCCCAGCTATAAATAGAAGAGGGAAGTTTCCAGCAGTCAATTCTAACAGTCGGGCCGAACAATCTTGCTGCAATACTCCCGTTTGTATATGTTTGTATTACTGTTTCTGTTAGTATATTTGTTTAACTTAGTGCCTCCCTTGTGTCTTTATTTCTGGCCCTAACAAGGCCACAACAGGAATATAGATAGATCCTGAAAAGGCTGGAGCGTATAACGGCCGAAACGTTATGAATATGGCAAAGAAGATGAGCACAACAGTCTGAAAAATGTAAATAGTGTAAATAATTACAATACCTAATCTCAGAAATATAGATCGATCTGTTATGGTCCGGTTCCTTGTACTACGGTGATAGTCCAAGGTAGAACCAATAAAGAAGAACTCGAACACGTATATGGAATAACACAGATATATTAAAAACAGGAATATATACAGAGAAGTAGAAAGTGTTGGTACGAACAATCAGGTTTAGTAGAGAGAACAATGTAGTCTCGACCAGTATCACTATTCCAATGTCTTGCAGTAATTGTCTGAACGCGACTCTGTTTCGGACTGCCTCTGACTCGACTCTTGACTCGACTTGAACTACTGACTCCCTGCCTACTCCTGAGGCTCAGTATTTATTAAGTATGTATTATGGGTAAGATCCCATAACAGATCTTGAAGAAGGCATGAGCGTATAACGGCCGAAATGTTGCGAATATGGCAATGAAAGTGAGGACAACAGTCTGAACAAATTAAACAGTGTAAATAATTGCAATACCGCATCTCATAAATATATATAGAGATCTTGATGAAGCCCAGAATCTCCCGCAGTGAGAGAGCGACTGTAGACGAGATGCCAGATCAGGACCAACCACATTGCTTATCCGGCTCTGAACTTGTGAATGAATGAAATGTGCATTACTATAAACAGCTTTTATATTTTTTTTTTTTTTTTTTTTTGCTTTTCATGACATTTTGCACTGTCAAATGTTTGAACTATCAGTTTTTGTTCATTTCCTTCAAGGGGTTTGCCGAATTATTCTATACTTTCTTTTCTTTTCTATTCGTTTCCTTTCTTTTTGCTGATGTTTAAGTTCATTTTCTTTGCTACGCCATCTCCATTTAAATGTTGGGGCGCTTCCAACTCGTTTTGGTTCAAACGTCAAATAGTAAACGGCGGTGAATTTCGATGGGATGAAAATCGTTTCGTTTACATTCATTTGTATTCTTTTTTCCTGTCTGTCAGTCTATGACATATTTTCATATCTTTCTAAATGTAATCGTATCTATCTATCTATCTATCTATCTATCTATCTATCTATCTATCTATCTAGTGAGCTAAGTAGCTATCTCAGTCTGCTCGCTATCCATCTATCTTAGTTTATTCACATATGTATCTGTCTATCTTATATTTATTATATATATATATATATATATATATATATATATATATATACCAAGCAATAAAAGCACTTTTTTATCTATTTCACATCTATCAATAACTATCTATCTATCTATCTATCTCAGTCTGTTTGGATCTATCTATCTATCTATCTATCTATCTATCTATCTATCTATCTATCTCAGCTTATTCATATGTCAGTCTCTGATGATATCTATCAGGTTTCTTTTATCATTTCACGCCAAGCAAGGCAATAAATCTATCTAGACGTTGTCTTAGTTTAAAAACAAAAAATGTACTTCTTGTTATGATCGATCCGCCTTTTTTCAATATATAGAATTTATATTTATATAATATATATATATATATATATCTCGCCAAAGATAAATCTTTTTATAAATTTAACAACCTGTAATGGCTCGTTAAGCTGTAGAGCAATGAAAACGAATAAAAAGTTAGATAGATAACGTTTCTATCTGTCTAAATTTTAATTCCTTGATTCATTATATATTTATATATATAATAAGCCACAGATACAGGTTTTAAACAATTTAAATGGATAGCGAAGATTTATCTTTCACTAGATAATAATGATATATTATAGAAGATAGATATTATTAGAAACCTCTGAATAATAGATAGATAGATAATTGAGAGAAAAAGGCCGTTTGTTATCGGATGAAATGATAAAAACCTTGACATAGTTATATTTGTATTTATTATATATATATATATATATATATAAGATAACGATCATATGTTAATAAACTAAGACAGATAGATGGATTTATTGCAGACTGAGATAGCTACTTAGTGAAATGATATAATAGAAAGATAGATAGATAGATAGATAGATAGATGAATACAGAATGATAGATGAGATAGATAGATAGATAGATAGATAGATAGATAGATCAAAGATAGATGAGATAGATAAACAGACTGAGCTAGATAGATAGATAGATAGATAGATAGATAGATAGATAGATAGATAGATAGAAATAGACTTATATACATATAAATAGTGAGATAGATAAATATGAACAAATTTGGCACATTGGGATTATCCTTTAATTTTTATAAAGAGAACATTTTTTTCCAGAAATAAATGAGTTTGTCTGTCCAGATCTTTCAAATTTTCATTGATCAAAACCACTAAAATTTTTATCAATTTTGAAAAAATGCATTTATTTTGCGACGTTTCTTAAAACACCATAATAAAATTGAACTTCGTCATATTTGCTCATTTTTGATTCCGAATATGAACGGATAGTAACGAATGTATCTTGGGAAATTCCAAGACAACATTTCTCAACTAACTCTTTTTTTTTTTTTTTTTTTTTGGCATTCAACAAAATCGAATGTAAATGCCCAAATAACAATCACACTCAACTCTGTCCTCGACGACAGCAGGAAACCTCGCGAAAAGCGTTTTTTTAATCGATTGATTGAATGCTAAATAAACAGTAGGCCAAGAAATTAAGGTTTTAAGTTTCTCCAGCTTACATTTGTTAGTTCTGTTGTCATTGGAGATTAAGAAAAAGTGAGCAATTCTAATGAAGTTAAACTTTATTCATTCGTACGATAGATTCGTTGCTAGTTTTAAAACAGCGAAAGAAAAACATGGGGACAAATTTAAATGAATCGCGAAGTGGGATGAAAGGAGCGAAAAAGGTAAGAAAAGTCTATTTAAGAGGCAGTTTTCAACTCCAGCTCAGTATTACTCAGCGCATGCGCAATTCGTTTTGCAGACAGACTGACTCGTAACCCATATTTGAATAAACTTACAAAGTTGATCATTTCTTTTTCTGTATTTGATTTAATGATTTTCAAAGTTTTTTTCTTTTCTTTTCTTTTCTCTTTCTTTCTTTTCTCTTCCTTTCTTTTTTGCTGATGTTTAAGTTCATTTTCTTTGCTACGCCATCTCGATTTAAATGTTGCGACGCTTCCAACTTGTTTTGGTTCAAACGTCAAATAGTAAACGGCGGTGACTTCCGATGGGATGAAAATCGTTTCGTTTACATTCATTTGTATTCTTTTTCTGTCTGTATTCCTTTTTCTTTTTTCGACTGCGATGACGATTTTTTTTTCATATCTATCTATCTATCTATCTATCTATCTATCTATCTATCTATCTATCTATCTATCTATCTATCTATCTCAGTCTATTCATTATCTATCTATCTATTTATCTATCTCAGTCTTTTCATTGTCTATCTATCTACCTATCTCGGTGTGTTCGTTATCTAACTATTGATCTCTATTCATTATCTCTCTATCTATCTATCTATCTATCTATCTATCTATCTATCTATCTATCTATCTCAGACTTTTCATTATCCATGTATCTATCTTGATCTGTTTCTTATCTATCTAAAATCGTTCATCTATTGATCTCGTTTAATGTTGTTTATCTATCTATTTATCGATTCAAAATCTAAATCTATCTATCTATCTATCTATCTGTCTCGGTCTGTTCATTATCTATTTTAAAATCAAGTTCAGAATATTATCAGTTTTATCCTATCTATCTATTTTCATATATCTATCTCATAAAATCATTTCCCCTGCCATCCATAAATGAAAATAGACTTATATAAACGCACTACTTAATTATTTTCAACTTAAAACCTTCCGCATCCATGCAGAAGATTTAACATAAAATGGTATAAATTTCGTTTAATTTTGTTTCCAACTCAATGATGCAAAATTTACGTTCGATTCAAAATATAAAGTTTCCTATTTAATTACTGAACAAAAATGTCTCATATGTTTTTGCCTGTCTGTAATTTAAAGTCAAGTTCAGAATAACGTACCAGATTTTCACGTATCTCAAGTATTATTCGTACTAATTATCTAATAATTATAATATATTTTGCGTTGAAAGTAGAATGAAAAGAAAAAAAGCCAAATTCATTGGTTAATTTTGAAATCACAGGAAAGTTTAAAGCTGTGGTTCTCAAACGAGCCAAAAAGGCCATGATGGTCTCTTTGTATTTCTAAAATTCATGAAAGAGCACCACTGGTGGACCGCCGTAATATTTAATTTTTACATATTCAAAACTTTTACTGCAATTCACGTGAAGGAAGCTTAAAAAGGCCATTAATTTGGTCTCTAAACAAACCTCCAAAATCATGGCGTCCATGAAAGAGAAACATTCTGGTGGACCCCGGACGTAATATTTAATTCTAACATATTCAAAAATTTTCACTGCAATTCACGTGAAGAAAGCTTAAAAAGGCCATTAATTTGGTCTCTAAACAAAACTCCAAAGATCATGGCACCCAAGAAAGAGAAAAATTAAAAAAAAATAAAAACAAAAATACAGTTAAATATATATAATTTCAAAATATATAATAGAGAACTGAAAGGCAGAAATATAAAATATTTGAATGAAGCTTTATTCTATAATATACTTTGATCATTTTAATCATGAAATAATAATGCAAAGTGAAATTTGAGATCATCTCAAAATGATTGTTAGTGAGATCATTTTGCGTTATGCCTGCTGCAGATAGCCTCTGTTAACCGAAACACTGGGAGATTGAAAATACCCTGTACGCCAATTACACATGTACGTACATAAACACAAAATATTTTTATGTATGTATACTTGTATATGCGTCGTATGTATTAACAGACATGAACATTAACACACTCACTCACTAGAAAACAAGTCACTGTTGATAACTCATTCTCGAATTGCCCCTTTATTCTGTTGGTATGTTAAACCGAAGGGGGAACGATCTACGCATGCCCCACCAAAATATAACCATGCTCCACCGGTGAGGCATGCGCTTTCAACTGTTGGGTGGTTGAACAGGCAATGAAAACTGATGCTGCCAATATAGTATTTGGAGTATTAAAAAGATATTTCAACATATTCTTTCCGAAAAAAAAATATTCAAAGGAGATATAAAATAAAATAGATGTGGTAAGTTACGGCAAGAGTTTGTTAAGTTTGGGGGAAACATCTAACTGATTGCTCTCCCATCTCCTGTGGTCGTAACAGGTACAGAGGGGAAAAGAGACGAGAGGTAACAAAATTAACACTGCCTCGGAAATCACAGCAACTTGAGGAACAAAAAATGCCGATGGGACCTACTTCACAAGACACCGTGTCTTGCCGACTGCTAATTCCCCCCCTGCTTTTATTGGCACGAGACATCTTACAGAGAAACGGATCTTGACCAATTGTAGAGAGGTCTGTATTTAGATATGCCAAGCTATCCTGCTGCTAACGTGAAAAAAGCCGGAGGTTTTGCTAAATATGTCCGAATGCGATCCGCTGCCTCATTTACATTTTACACTGACGCGAGTTCTATACAATAAAACAGGATGTAAAATGGAAACAACAAAAGCCGCATTCATGGGTCAATTTTAAAACCGTAGGAATAAAGCCAATGAATAATAATAATTTAGAAAATTTAGAAAAACAGCATATGCCACCAGTGGAAAGAAAGAGATAAGATTTAGGTTAGGTAATGACCTTGATTTTATGTTTGTTTTTGTTTTTTGTTTCTTTAAATAATTCATGGCTATCAAGGCGATAAAGCCACTAAGATGCAATTGGCTACTGAGAGTAAAAGAGAGGGAACAGGACTTTAGAAGGAACCGGAAACCCAATCCTAAACATGAAATAAACTTCTACTCCTGTTCAAAAGACCGGAGAGGTGTTTGAACAGGACTATCGGAGAACCTATTTACACCTATGTCGAATATAAGTCTTATGGGGTAAAAATCGTGACGAAATAACGCACAAGTAGATATAGGTCTGATCTGCACGTCAGTCAAAATGTTGGACACCGGTTTCCTTAGTACGAGAAACCAAAAGGCAGACATAGTTTCGTTATTTTTTTTGGTGGGGGTTATTAGGTGATTTTGGGGTTCTTTTTTGTTTTCTTTCGTTTTTTGGGATTTTTTTTTTGTTTTATGTTTTTTTGTTTTTGGGGTTTTTTTTGTTTATTTTTTTTGCTTTTTGGATTTTGTTGGGGTTTTTTTGTTTTTTATTTTTTTTTGTTTTTTATTTTGTTTCTTGGGTTATTAGGTTTTTTTGGGGTTCTTTTTTTTGTTTTCTTTTTGTTTTTTTCGTTTTTTGTGGGGGTGTTTTTGTTTGTTTTTTTTCATTTTGGAGTTTTTTTTTTGCTTTGGGTTTTTTTTTTTGCTTTTTGGGTTTTTTGTTTGTTATTTATGTTTTTTTTTTGTTTTTGTGTTGTTTTTTGGGTTTTTGTTGTTTTGGGGTTCTTTTTTGTTGTTGTTTTTTGTTTTTGGAGTTTTTTGCTTTTTGTTTTTTTTTTTTTTCGTTTTTTATTGTTTTTATTTTTTGTTTTTTGCTTCTTTTTCTAATTCTTTGGAGTTTTCTTTTCAAATCTTTTTTTTGTTTTTTTGTTCATTTATTCTTTCTATTCTCATTGTCTCCCATTCATAATATTTTATTACAAATCTATAATTTTCCTTTGAGTCTCTTTTGCGATCATTTTTTCATTTCTTTTCTGCTTGTCTTTAAGTCACGCATTTTCTCGTCATCTTTTTATCAGATTCACGTACTTTTTAATTCGCTTACTTGTCTACTTCTTGCTCTTCTATGTGCCGTATCTTTTCAGGATATTGTCGATCATGGCTCTCCACAATTTCCTATCCTTTGTAGCTCTTATAAAATTTTGTCCTTTTCTTATCTCTCCTAAACCTTGCTCCGTCATCCATTTACTCAAGCTCAATCTTCTTCTATGTGCCGCATCCTTTCAGGACTTTGACGATTATGGCTCTCCACAATTTCCTGTCATTTATTACGCTTAATAAATTTTGTCGTTTTGTTGCTTATCCTAAACCCTGTCCCGCCATCCTTTTACTCAAACTCATTCTTGTTCTATGGACCGTATCTCTTCAGGACTTCGAGGATCACGACTCTCCACAATTTCCTGTCATTGTAGCCCTCTCCTAAACACTATTCCACCATCTATTTACTGAAGATCTCTAACTAGGTTATGCATTGTTTTCCCTCTGTCCTGAGAATATCAAATTTTCCAAACGACCTTTCCGCATTATATGCCCTGGAAATTTCAAATTTACACAAAATGATTGTTCTTCTATGTGTTGTGTCCATCAGGATGTTGGTGTTAATGGCTCTCCATAATTTCCTGTCCTTTTTAGGTTTTAATAAATTTTGCCTTTTTGCTAGCTCTCGTAATTTCGGTTCTGTCAATCATATACTCAAGCTTGTAGTTCTATCTGCACCATCCCTTCAGGATGTGGATGATCATGACTCTCCACAATTTCCTCTCTTTTGTAGCTCTTAATCAATTCTCTAGAGCACAGCATGTAGGTTTGGCGTTGATTTCTTCTGCCGTTCTTACCATATCTTGTGAGTATCAAATGCGCCCCAAAACATTTGAGCGTCTCTTTCTGATGGAAATTGTAAATGTCCGTTTTGTTGTCAGTGACTCTAGAATTTAGCCGTTGTCCACTAAAATAGTGGACAACGGCTAAATAAGAGTCAGAATAATACAATTAGAATATCCACAATGCAACAGACTACCCAAAATGCATCATTGCATATATATATATATAAAAATGCAAAAATACAACATTTGACGTTGATTTACCAAAATGCACGTTCCCATTGCATATATATATTGTATATATAAAAGTCCGAGAGCATAAACCTCATACAACGACAGATTGAAAGCGTTGATTTCAAAGATGACAATAGTCCGAATAATTTAAATTATAATCCTCATCTTTGATCGCCATATTGGCGACAAAAAGATGAGGACAATAGTCCGAGTAAATCTCAGATATTTCTGAAAGGCCTTTCGGTAGTCCGAATAATGTAAATAGTGTACATAATACCTCATCTATATTTATGAGAAACGTTTGTAATAAATGTGGCGACAAATTGAGGACAATAGTTCAGTAACTAAATTGTCCTCATCTTTGATCGCCGAAACGTTGTGATAAATTGGCGACAAAGATCACGAATAATGTAAATTTACATAATGGCTCGTTGAAATATAGACAGATACCGAAAGGCCGAAACGTTGTAATAAATATGGCGACAAAGATGAGGACAATAGTCCGAGTAATGTAAATAATGTACATAATACCTCATCTCAGATATATAGACAGATACTGAAAGGCCGAAACGTTGTGATAAATATGGCGACAAAGATGAGGACAATAGTCCGAATAATGTAAATAGTGTACATAATACCTTATCTCAGAAATATTGACAGATACTGAAAGGCCGAAACGTTGTAATAAATATGGCAACAAAGATGAGGACAATAGTCCGAATAATGTAAATAGTGTACATAATACCTCATCTCAGATATAAACATAGAACAGAAACGTTGTGATAAATATGGCGACAAAAAGGACAATAGTCCGAAAACGTTGTAATAAATATCATCTCAAAGATGGGGACAATAAGTCCGAATAATGAGGACAAAATAATAATGTAAATAACCTAATACCTCATCTCAGATATATAGACAGATACTGAAAGGCCGAAACGTTGTGATAAATATGGCGATAAAGATGAGGACAATAGTCCGAATGATGTAAATAATTTAGTTTACCTTTAAATTCTCTTATTCTTTGATATATTTTTTAATATATTCTTACTTATTATAAATGATCTAAATATGATTTCTTCTTAAGCTTGTTAATATATCTCATTTCTAAGTATAAATTGTTATTTTTAAGTTGGAATTTAATTTATCAATATATAATTAAAAAATTTTGTATACTATTTACATTATTCGGACTATTGTCCTCATCTTTGTTGCCATATTTATTACAATGTTTTGGCCATTGTACACTCTGGCCTTCTTCAGGTGGTTGGAATGTCAAACTGAAGCCTTTATTTCGCTCACTGGGGTAGACTGTTCTAGTTCCACGTGCCATCCCTAATGGATGTCAGTTATAATTTATCTCCTGTTAATTCCCCTTTCCATGTTATATGCCACTAACCATTAACCGGGTTTTGAACTCACACTATATTTTTTCCCTTCTTTTAATTCTCTTACATTCTCTTTCTCTTTATTTTATTTCATTCTTTTTTGCATTCTAGTTACTGCAACTTTCTCTTTTTTTCTACTTTCTTTTTCATTTTCTTTCAGATTCCTTAGTTTTCTCGCCACATGTCCTCTTTTTATTATTTGTACTATCTGCGTTTTTGCTATTTTTTGTCGATTCTCTTACTTTCGAAACCTATTTTCTTTTTATCACGTTCACTTATACTTTATTTCGATTCTTTTCCTTTCTATCGTTTCTATCACTTCCTCTTTCTCGTCAACTTCACTTTCTTTGTCTCTTTCTTTCTTGTTTTGTCGCCTCAAATATTTTTCTTATCATATCCCTTTTCACTTTATTTTACTCACTTTTTTTTCTTTTTCTTTCTCTTTCTATTGTCCATCAATTCCTCCTTTTTGTTTACTTTCACTTTCCTTTTAATTTACTACTTTTTCTTTTTCTCTACTTTCTTGCATATCATTTACTTCTTGTCTATTTTCACTATCCATTTTCGTTGACTTTGTTTCTTCGCTTTATCCACGTTTTCTTCGTCTTTTACTTCAATTTATTCGACTTTTACTTCCCTTATTTTTCTCACTTTTCTCTTTATATGATATTTTGTTATTTTTTGTCGATTTCTATTCACCCTTTTTTCTTTTGTCTTTTTCTATATATTTTTGCATTGGTGTTTATTTTGTCTACTTTCACTTTCACTTTTTACTTGCTTTCTATCCGCCTTTTTATTTACATTTTGCTTTTTTCCGTTTGCTTTTGTTTTTTTTTTCTAGCATTACTTTCACTTTATTTTTGTCCACTTTCTATCTTTTTTGTTTATTGACACGTTGTCGTTTACTTTCGTTTTTCTTCTACTTTCACTTTCATTTTCCTTCCTCTGTTGTTCCTTTCTATTTCTTCTTTGCTTTTTTTTTCTTCCGTGTCCTCCGTTCTTAAAATCCAAAAATTATTCCTGGATCTCATCTGTTTATACTCTCTCTTTCTATATCTCCATTTCTCTCTCTCTCTCTCTCTCTCTCTCTCTCTCTCTCTCTCTCTCTCTCTTTCTTTTCGCTGGCACAATTTTAATATATCGCGTAATTTTCTACAGTTTCTTCATTTTTCCCTGTTTAATTCATCTACGCTTCCCCGCTTTTTCCGTCGTCATTCATCATACCATTCGTCCAGAATAAGCTTATTTTTTTCCCCTTTTCTTTATTTCTTCTCTTCTATCTTCTGTTGTGGTTGCTTCCACTTCCTCTGTTCTCGCCATTGCCACCTTCAGTAACAGCTGCCTCTAAGAGTGTCCGCTCTCTGAACTCGACAAACGCTTCGACCAATGGAAGACCGGCCGATCCACTCCACAAAGTAATAATATTCCTCCTTCAGGCACCTAATGGATGCCATCGTGAAATGAAAATATACCTACATAATTGGTTTTTGTTCGGTTTTCTGTTTCCTGATCGAGTCCTGTCTCTTCATCTGCCTGCGAGTCTTTTACCAGTTTTTGTCTGTCAGTCAATCACTTCGTTTCTTTCTCCTTGTATCTGTTAGTCTGTCTCTCTTCCCCACTTATATATATCAATCTTTTCCTTTCCTTCGTTTACTCTTACTAAGTTTCTCTCTCTCTCCCTCTTTCTCCACTCACAATTCCTCTTTCTTAATCCTTGCCATTTTTTCCTTTCTCTCTCCTCTCACTTTTCCACTCTTGCTTGTGTCCACTCTTTCACTTTCTCCCTTTTCCTGTCTCTACACTCACTCCCTCACTGAGCTTCCTTTTCTCTGTGCCCCTCTCTGTTCGCGCCACTCCTCTTTCGCATATCTATATCAATCTTTATTTTTTGTCTTTTTCGCTCTCCTCACACTTTTCCTCACATTCTATCTCTTTTACTCACTTTCCGTCTTTGCTTTCACTCTTTGATTGATATTCCTTCGCTTTGTGCTTTTCTCTTTCCTGACCACTCCTCTTTCTCATATTGTTATCTCTTTCTCCTCTCATATTTCTCCTGTTTGATTTTTCTCTCTACCTCTCTCCCTTCTCTCTCTCTCTCTCTGTTTCTTATTCTCGTTCCCTAACATTGCTCTCTCTCGTTCTTTTTCTTAACTCTTCACTCTTTCTCTTCAACCCTAGCTGCAATTTCATAATCTTATCATATATATAGATCTAGGTCTGCTGTACACGGCTCGGTTTCAGCTCTGCTAGGAATGGTTGCAAAGGAATTTCATTGATCTTCAAATCAGTTTATCATTCAATGAACTCATTTGTCACATTTCCATAATTCGGTACCGCTTTCTTTGTGGCAGGAGGTGCTCAAACGCTTTGGTTGCGGAATCCACGGAACCCAGTGATGGATAAAGGAAACATACGGAAGCAAGCAAAATAAAGAGAAAGCGATAAAAAAAGAGGATATGTGCGGTAAAAGAGAAATGAAAAAAACTGAAAGTCGACAAAAAGACTGAAAGGATGGAGAATGGAAAGAAATAGAAGCGAACTAAAAGAAAAAAGTGAAAGTGATAAAAGGAGATGAGCGAAAAAAAAAACGAAAAGAAAAGAAATGAGGAATTGCCGTGCCTAGCTTAAATGCTGTAATTATGATTTAATATGAAAACAGTCAACGGCCAGGGTAGTGGAATCAACAGACATGCGTTTGTGACCAAGACGATTCCTCAAGTGTCCTGGATAAAACGATAAACTAAAGGGTTTCCAATAAATGGGTCGATTTTAAATGTGAATTAAGTTTAAGCGTCTAATAATTGTTTTTTATTTTTTCTTTCAGATTTAACAACTTAAGTCTTTGGTAATGTCAACTATGGAAAGATTAACAACCAAACAAACGTGTTAAAGTTATTGAAGCCTATTACGAAAATGGACGTTCAAACAGAAATGCAATGAGAAGTTCCCAGGTCGTTTCATCTCTCGAAACAGCAAATTACTGTACCTAGCTTAAATGCTGTAATTATTATTTAATATGAAAGCAGTCAACGGCCCAGGGTAGTGGAATCAACAGTCGTGTGTTTGTGACCAAGACGAGTTCTCAAGTCTCCTGGATAAGACGATAAACTAAAGGGTGTTCCAATAAACTGGACCGATTTTAAATGTGAATTAAGTTTAAGCGTCTAATAATTTTTTTTTCTTTTTTCTTTCAGATTTAACAACTTAAATCTTTGGCAATTTCAACCATGGAAAGATTAAAAATCAAACAACGTGTTGAAGTTTCAAAAGTGCAATTGGAAAAAATGTCTATAATGAGGGAAGAGGGTTTAAAAAATTTGACACTCACAGGATATAAAGGGTGTTCCAATAACTTGGACCGATTTTAAATGTGAATTATTTTCAAGCGTCTAATGATTTTTTTTTTCAAACTTAACAAAAGTCTTTGGCAATTTTAACAATGGAAAGATTAAAAGGAGCGTGGTACCACCCCTTAATTGCTGGTGTTCCCAGGTCTGCCCTGACCTGGGGTTGTAGCACCTTTTAGGGTCCCAACTATGGTCAAAACTGGGGTCAAAACACTATGAAAGTGTAAAAATAAGTTTTAATAACAGCAATACTTTTTTGCAAACTGTTATTACCAGCAATGAATTTCTGAAGATAAAATTATTACTAGCAATACATTTTGGTGAAAAATATTGCTAGTAATACATTTATGAAGGAAAAAATATTACCAGCAATAAAAATCTTGTCGGCATTAAATAAGATATTGAGGTTGATATACCGTAAAACAAAATAAACCAAATAAACCATAAAAACAGTCCTCAAATTTGAGGAAATCGTCTGTGGTTCATGCTGGAGTTGCAGGGACTCCACCGGCTCTAATTGGCCGACACGCTACGCACGAATGAATAGCACTCCAGCTTTCAAACTAGATCTATGGGGGCAACAGGTTCACAGCTGCACAACGGCACGAAGACCACACCCTGATAATGTTAATGATGACGATGGTTAATCGAGTTGAGAAATCTTAATCTACCCACTCCTACGATATTAACTTTGGTGTATTCACGGATAGTAATTAACGAGGTTGATCAGTACGACTGAGTCGTGAGTTCGATACTCACTGGGAACCCCATACTTGCGACCATGCGACCAAAGTAAGATAACCTTAGTAAATAAACTAGGAGCCTTACTATCGGATAATGGTTAACGTGTTAGTTTGGTTGTTCATTAGAACAGAGTAGTGAGTTAGATACACACTGGCTGACCCGTATTCGTGGCCTTAGGACAATACTAAGATAAGCTTAGTAAATAAACTAAGGGGCTTACTATCGGGTAATGTTTAAAGTGCTAGTTTGTTTGATCATTACGACTGAGTAGTCAGTTAGATACTCACTGTGTGCCCCATATTCGTGGCCACACGACAAAACTAAGATAAGCTTAGTAAATAACCTAGGTGCCTTGGTGTCGAGTAATTGTTAACGTGCTAGTTTGGTTGATCACTACGACTGATCTTACATGCTCACAGGGTGCCCTAAATTCGTGGCATAAGGTCAAAGATACTAAGATAACTAAGATAAGCTTAGTAAATAAAGTAGGGGCCTTACTATCGGGAAATGGTTAACGTGCTAATTTGATCATTATACGACTGAGTAGTGAGTTAGATACTCACTGGTTGTCTCATATTCGTGGCCTTATGACAAAACTAAGATAAGCTTAGAAAATAACATAGTGGCCTTACAATCATGTAATGCTTAACGTGATAGTTTGATCATTACGACTGAGTAGTCAGTTAGATACTCACTGTGAGGCCCATATTCGTGGCCTCACGACAAAACTAAGATAAGCTTAGAAAATAACCTAGGTGCCTTGGTATCGAGTAATGGTTAACGTACTAGTTTGGTCGATCACTACGACTGATCATTATGACTGTATAGTGTGTTTGATTCTCACTAGGTGCCGCATACTTTTTCATCTCGCGATGAAATCAAGCTAAGCTAACCTAGGGGCCTTGGTATCAAGTAATGAGCTAGTTTGTTTTGACCATTACGTCTGAGTTTAGTTCTCACTGATTAACGCATACTTGTGATCTTCTCATAAAAGTAATTTTCTAAGTACCATTCTCAGAGTGATATGATATAATTACTACGCTTTGCAATTATATTAGGTCACTACACGTGTTCTACGTGTACTATGTAAACCAATACAACCTGACGAATGGTCGACTCATCGAATTTGCCACTAGGCGTAGTAGACACCGAGCATGATTCAAAATATTATATCAAATGACGGGGAAACGTACTGGTTGAATCTATGTCAATTTAGTTCAATCTGATAAGCTGGGCCCCTTAGTTTGCTATGCAGCGAGTGCACTGTTAACACGGGTTCGCTGAGCGGAGGGCTTCTTGGGCTGAAGTCAAATGCCAGGATGGAGGATTCCCCCGGGTGGGATCAACGACCACGTGTCCGTGATCAAAACAACGAGCCTTTAAGTTAATATCAGCCGCATCTTCAGCTGCAGGGGGATGAGCTACTTACCCAAGGCACGCAACGCATGAATAAATACAGCCGTGGTTTTTAACACAGGTATATGGAGGGGACGACTCAGGTATTCAGCTGCGCAACGACCCTAAGACCACACCCTGTCATGGGACTGCGATGAAGATGAAGATGATGATGATGATGATATCCATAGATATTTTCCCAGCACAGATATTTTAGCCCACTTCCAATTTGAAATTTTTTTTTCTATTACTATTTCTAGGGAAAACGTTCTCTAAATTTAAATTTCTGTCTGTTCTCGTCCCTGGGGACAGAGGTGAGACAAAATCTAAGTTGGAGCGGGGAAGCGACAATTTTTATCTAACCACAGCTCTGCATATAGAAGCCACATTTGTCCTTGTAATGAATTTGTCAACGAAGGAGTTGGTGGCTGAGAGGAAATAAATATAAAATTATACGTATATACATCCATCCATCCATCCATATATATATATATATATATATATATATACACAAGTATAGGATTGGTGTATATGGAATAAATTCCAATCACCAACAAATGCAACTCTTAAAAGAGTGCTCAATACAGTGTAGAGCAAATATAATTATTTATTTAAAAATTATAACATAAATATGTTATAAAATCAATTTTATGACATATTTATATGTTATAAAATCGATTTTATAATATATTTATGTTACAATTTTTTAAATAAATAATTATATTTTATATATATATATATATATATATATATATATATATAGAGAGAGAGAGAGAGAGAGAAAAGGAGAGAATGTGTATATATATATATATATATATATATATATATATATATATATATATAGTTGTATATTTAGGCAGCAATCCTTCCTTTATGCATGTTCCATTAAAAACAACACAAGGTACTACGGCTAAGCCTTTTATTTAGTTTTTCTTGTGTTCGAACAAGAGCTTTCTTTTTTGGACAAAGGGGGTGTAAGAACTGTCCAAATGTCTTATACTTCCAAGCGCTTTCGGCTATACCTTTAGCCATTATCAAGGATGATTCGATTTTTAACTTAATTGAGTGTATATATATATATATATATATATAGAGATAGATAGATAGATAGATAGATAGATAGATAGATAGATAGATAGATACACCTAGTGAGCCAGACAAACCTACCTAGGTTTCACCTAAACGGATCGTCAGGGAAAGTTTGGCTTTCTACTAAGGATTGCATTAAATGGTGTGAAAATTACAATAAAAATAAAAAGTGCTCATTTATTAGGTATGATATTAAGGAGTATTATCCGTCTATTTCAGAGAAAACGCTAAACGAAGTCCTTAGCTTAGCTAAAGAAATTTATATTATTTTAAGCTCTTTTGTTAGTTAGTTGTTACTCGTATCGGGGTTTTTTCTTTGGGCTTCAGACCTGCATCTGTGCGATTTTTTTTGTTGGCAGAAGTTCATGTTTGTAGCTCTTTCTTTTTTTTAAAACCTTTTTTTCCCTCGAGATTGATTTGATTAGCAAATCAAAAATGAGGGTTTTTCGAAATGAGTATAGTTATATATATATATATATATATATATATATATATGTATATATATATATATATATATATATATATATATATATATATATATATATATATGTATGTATGTATGTACATATTAATATATAGAACACAAGTACACATCAGCGACTCTAACTGATCCACGCATGGGCCGGAAGATTACATACTGGTCTGGGTTTGCCAGACTTAAGGCGGCCGCGATCTTCAAAGGGTTTGCCATCCCACCATCCCTATATGCGCAGGCCAGTGCTTAACGGCCATAAAGAACTATTGTAGGACCCGATCACATAAAAAAACTCATGGCGAACAGCTCACGACCCGCAGCCCTCTCACAGCCGTCACCGCACTATCACGGTTGTCACCACCCTTTCATGGTTGTCACTGGAGAACCAGAGGTATTGAACACATCAAGTGCTCCAGATCAGCTGCAATCTTCATCTGAGCACCGTGCTTCAGCAAAGTTTTGGCCCATTAAGCTCAGTACCTCCCCACACGATGGCCCCTCAACAGCTGGATAATGTTACGTTGCAGCCGGTCTATGTTGGTTGGATGCGACTCGATAAGAATTTTTGGGGTAATCCATACACTTCCTTCCACCGCTTTTTCATCACAAACCTTTATCAGTATTTACATTAGTCGGACTATTGTCCTCATCTTTGTCGCCATATTTATCACAACGTTTCGACCGTTCTACGCTCCGGCCTTCTTCAGGTGTTTGGAATTTCGAATTGAACCCTTTATTTCGATCACTTTATAATACTCAGAAGTTCATACCCAGATGTCCTCAAAGGCGTTGGTTAGATCCAGTGACACACCCAAAGAAGGTGAGTTCAATACCTGGTTAAGGCAGTGGAGAACATTCAGGGGGAAAATTAGCAGGAGATAACTGATAACTGACATCCATCAAAACATGGCACGGGGAACTAGAACAGTCTACCCCAGTGATCGAAATAAAGGGTTCAGTTCGAAATTCCAACCACCTGAAGAAGGCCGGAGCGTACAACGGCCGAAACGTTGTGACAAATATGCCGACAAAGATAAGGACAATAGTCCGACTAATGTAAATACTGTACATAATACTGTACATAATACCTCATCTCAGAAATATAGACAAAACTTTATCACATTATCCGGCTTTTGGATCCCAGCACACTTGAGGAATCTCTTTAGAGAGGCAGCAGGAAATCCTCTACAGCCAACCTCAAATGGCACCAGGGTGCAGCCATATCCTCTCTCACGGACTTCAGCCACCAGTTCCTCATACCGAAGCAACTTTCTTTCATGAGTGTCATGGGTCCTTACCTATGACTACAGAATGAACTCTTCCTAACACTATGTATACTACGCCTCTCAAGAGAGAGGGACGAATCAAGCCGATCTTTTCGACTTGACGGTCGAACTCTCTGCTTTTGAGCGGAAAGGAACCGGACGAGGTTCCGCCGAAGGGCAGAATCTCGTTCGGGGTGAATGACCTACCCTATCTCGTTTTTACGAGTTATACGGGCATATTTTTGGCTGAGCCTACGGGCTCAGGAAACCCACGATAAAAATGACCTTGTGTCGCATGCAACCCTCGTGGGGGGTGGCTAGATACTGAATCAAGCCGATCTTTTCGACTTGACGGTCGAACTCTGCTTTTGAGCAGAAAGGAACCCGGACGAGGTTCCGCCGAAGGGCAGAATCTCGTTCGGGGTGAATGACCTACCCTATCTCGTTTTTACGAGTTATACGGGCATATTTTTGGCTGAGCCTACGGGCTCAGGAAACCCACGATAAAAATGACCTTGTGTCGCATGCAACCCTCGTGGGGGTGGCTAGATACTGAATCAAGCCGATCTTTTCGACTTGACGGTCGAACTCTGCTGCTTTTGAGCAGAAAGGAACCCGGACGAGGTTCCGCCGAAGGGGCAGAATCTCGTTCGGGGTGAATGACCTACCCTGATCTCGTTTTTACGAGTTATACGGGCATATTTTTGGCTGAGCCTACGGGCTCAGGAAACCCACGATAAAATGACCTTGTGTCGCATGCAACCCTCGTGGGGGGTGGCTAGATACTGAATCAAGCCGATCTTTTCGACTTGACGGTCGAACTCTCTGCTTTTGAGCAGAAAAGGAACCCGGACGAGGTTCCGCCGAAGGGCAGAATCTCTTTCGGGGGTGAATGACCTACCCTGATCTCGTTTTTACGAGTTATACGGGCATATTTTTGGCTGAGCCTACGGGCTCAGGAAACCCACGATAAAAATGACCTTGTGTCGCATGCAACCCTCGTGGGGGGTGGCTAGATACTGAATCAAGCCGATCTTTTCGACTTGACGGTCGAACTCTCTGCTTTTGAGCAGAAAGGAACGGACGAGGTTCCGCCGAAGGGCAGAATCTCGTTCGGGGTGAATGACCTACCCTATCTCGCTTTTTTACGAGTCATACGGGCATATTTTTGGCTGAGCCTACGGGCTCAGGAAACCCCGATAAAAATGACCTTGTGTCGCATGCAACCTAGATACGTGGCTTGGGTCGGCTTTTGAGCAGAAAGGAACCCGGACGAGGTTCGAAGGGCAGAATCGTTCGGGGTGAATTTCGTCTACGGGCATATTGACGGTTATACTACGGGCGAACTCTCGCTGCAACCCTTTGATAGCCGATCTTTTCGGCTTGAAAACTCTCTGCTTTTGAAGAAAGGAACCCGGACGAGGTTCCGCCGAAGGGCAGAATCTCGTTCGGGGTGAATGACCTTACCCTGATCTCGTTTTTACGAGTTATACGGGCATATTTTTGGCTGAGCCTACGGGCTCAGGAAACCCACGATAAAAATGACCTTGTGTCGCATGCAACCCTCGTGGGGGTGGCTAGATACTGAATCAAGCCGATCTTTTCGACTTGACGGTCGAACTCTCTGCTTTTGAGCAGAAAGGAACCCGGACGAGGTTCCGCCGAAGGGCAGAATCTCGTTCGGGGTGAATGACCCTACCCTGATCTCGTTTTTACGAGTTATACGGGCATATTTTTGGCTGAGCCTACGGGCTCCGGAAACCCACGATAAAAATGACCTTGTGTCGCATGCAACCCTCGTGGGGGTGGCTAGATACTGAATCAAGCCGAGCTTCTCGACTTGACGGTCGAACTTTCTGCTTTTAAGCAGAAAGGAACCCGGACGAGGTTCCGCCGAAGGGCAGAATCTCGTTCGGGGTGAATGACCTACCCTGATCTCGTTTTTACGAGTTATACGGGCATATTTTTGGCTGAGCCTACGGGCTCAGGAAACCCACGATAAAAATGACCTTGTGTCGCATGCAACCCTCGTGGGGGTGGCTAGATACTGAATCAAGCCGAGCTTCTCGACTTGACGGTCGAACTTTCTGCTTTTAAGCAGAAAGGAACCGGACGAGGTTCCGCCGAAGGGCAGAATCTCGTTCGGGGTGAATGACCTACCCTGATCTCGTTTTTACGAGTTATACGGGCATATTTTTGGCTGAGCCTACGGGCTCAGGAAACCCACGATAAAATGACCTTGTGTCGCATGCAACCCTCGTGGGGGGTGGCTAGATACCGAATCAAGCCGAGGCTTCTCGACTTGACGGTCGAACTCTGCTTTTGAGCAGAAAGGAACCCGGACGAGGTTCCGCCGAAGGGCAGAATCTCGTTCGGGGTGAATGATTTACCCCATCTCGTTTTTACGAGTTATACGGGCATATTTTTGGCTGAGCCTACGGGCTCAGGAAACCCACGACAAAAATGACCTTGTGTCGCATGCAACCCTCGTGGGGGGGTGGCTAGATACTGAATCAAGCCGAGGCTTTCGACTTGATTTGTCGAACTCTCTGCTTTTGAGCAGAAAGGAACCCGGACGAGGTTCCGCCGAAGTGCAGAATCTCGTTCGGGGTGAATGACCTACCCTGATCTCGTTTTTACGAGTCATACGGGCATATTTTTGGCTGAGCCTACGGGCTCAGGGAACCCACGATAAAAATGACCTTGTGTCGCATGCAACCCTCGTGGGGGGGTGGCTAGATACTGAATCAAGCCGAGGCTTCTCGACTTGACGGTCGAACTCTCTGCTTTTGAGCAGAAAGGAACCCGGACGAGGTTCCGCCGAAGGGCAGAATCTCGTTCGGGGAGAAATGACCAACCCGATCTCGTTTATACAGGTTATACGGGCATTTTTTGGCCGAGCCTACGGGCTCGGGAAACCCACGATAAACTCGGCCTTGTGCCACATGCAACCCTCGTGGGGGGTGGCTAGATACCGAATCAAGCCGAGCTTCTCGACTTGACGGTCGAACTCTCTGCTTTTGAGCAGAAAGGAACCCGGACGAGGTTCCGCCGAAGGGCAGAATCTCGTTCGGGGTGAATGACCTACCCTGATCTCGTTTTTACGAGTCATACGGGCATATTTTTGGCTGAGCCTACGGGCTCAGGGAAACCCACGATAAAAATGACTTTGTGTCGCATGCAACCCTCGTGGGGGTAGCTAGATACCGAATCAAGCTGAGCTTCTCGACTTGACGGTCGAAACTCTGCTTTTGAGCAGAAAGGAACCCGGACGAGGTTCCGCCGAAGGGCAGAATCTCGTTCGGGGTGAATGACCTACCCGATCTCGTTTTTACGAGTTATACGGGCATATTTTTGGCTGAGCCTACGGGCTCAGGAAACCCACGATAAAAATGACCTTGTGTCGCATGCAACCCTCGTGGGGGTGGCTAGATACTGAATCAAGCCGAGGCTTCTCGACTTGACGGTCGAACTCTCTGCTTTTGAGCAGAAAGGAACCCGGACGAGGTTCCGCCGAAGGGCAGAATCTCGTTCGGGAGAAATGACCAACCCGATCTCGTTTATACAGGTTATACGGGCATTTTTGGCCGAGCCTACGGTCTCGGAAACCCACGATAAACTCGGCCTTGTGCCACATGCAACCCTCGTGGGATGGTGGCTAGATACCGAATCGAGTCGAGCCGATAGTAGTTCACTCCAAACCAGACTGACAGTCATACTAACACCTTCCACATCTTGTATTATTATTTCGTGTAATATACCTTAGTCATTTCTACTCTTGTGTTTGTGTTGTTCTTCCTTGGTCCTAACCTGGACCATAACAGTGTTCAATATCATGAGCCTCTTCAATCCCTTCTTCCCATGCTACTGTCAGTTTGCCAAGCAACAGATGTTGCTTCTCGATATCAATCAAGACCAGATCTGGTCTCAGACCAGACACAATGACCTCCACTGGCAGTGTAGCATCGACCAACACTCTCCCCTTCCTTGAGATTTCCGACTGGTCTTCTGCCTTGTGTCAGTCGCACCTCGCTTCAGGAAGGCAACCCTTCGCAGGTCCAACGAGGATATGCTAGCATTTCTTGCAGCTGCTTCCACGGCCTCCAGAACCAAATTATGTCTGAAGGTGTACCAGCCATTCTGTAGCACCTTCGAGCAGGTTGACAGTATGTGGCGCAGGTTTCTATAAGCACCACACAACTGGCAGGAGGGTGAATCCTGCACTCTCCAACTCTTCAAATTTGCTGCCAGATCATATGCTGCCTGTATGAGGAACCTCAAATGTCCTGCGCCTAGACGCCACCAATCAGATCAACTGATTTGAACACTGTCAATACCCTCCCAGTTAAGCTATCGACCCTGCTGAGCCTGCTGGACAGTCCGCACTAAACGTCCCTCTCTTCGAGCTTTCGAACCCCCTGTTCCTGTAACTTGCGTTGCTCCTGTCTACTGGCCTCTGACCAGAATCTCTCCCTCTCAACTAGATCAAGTCCAGCACGTCGATTCTTTGTAACACCTTGAACTTCTACCTGCTTTAACATCACTTCCACTGCTGACATCACGTCTGCCACTTTCCACTTTCTTCCTGTCTTCACCTCTGGCACATTTTTCCAGATTACAGCATCCCGAGACTCACGCAGCATGGACTGCAATCTCACCTTTCCCACCTTGTACTCCTCCACCAAAGAAGTAATAGGTAACTGAAGCGCCCCCCTCCCCGTGATGCCATAAAAAGCGACCGGCAACAGAATCCTTGCAACACCAAGCCACTTCCGTATGCATTTCTAATTACCTTTGAATAATCTCCACTCTAGACAGTGATACCTCATATATAGTCAACGGCCACATTAATCTAGGCATCAATCCAAAATGCATACGCCACATCTTAAATTTTCCGGGAAGCCCACATTGGTCTATTCTTCACAGGCCCACCTCCGCTTGTTGCTGGATTTCAATCACACGGTGACCATCTATCATAGGGAAGTTATACCACCTCCCAAGTCTCTTCACACCTTGCTCCCGCACTGTTGATATCTTTTCACCTGCGATGGAAAGCACTTTATGTGTGTCAGAACCTCCCTTCATAGACAGTGACCTGCTTTTCTTTGGTTTGAAGGCCATCTGACTCCATTCTACCAACTCTGCAAGTCTATCCAGAACCAACTGTGATATTTTCTCGTCAAATCATCCATAAATGCTCGGATTTTGACCTCATTCTGCAGGAAGCGGTACTCTGGCGTCAGACATCTCAAGATCACCTCCATCACAACCAGTACTGGAGACATGACACATCCCATCACAATTCCCCTATGAAGCTCAACATACCTTGTAGTGTACTTCGTCGTCGAAAAACGCAGTATGAACTGATTGAAGTACATAGCCAGACGATCCCTGAGTCTCTGCGGAACGTAGAACTCCAATGCCAACTGTATCATACTATATATATATATATATATATATATATATATAGATAGATAGATAGATAGATAGATAGATAGATATAATTTAAATAAAAACAGACCACTTTAAGGTTCCATGTAATAAATTATTTCACCACAGCCCTTTTAAAGGACTGCGGATCATCAGACTTTACTTCCAAACAAAAAATCTCCCTCTCTCTCTCTCTCTCTCTCTATATATATATATATATATATATTTATATATATATATATATAGAAAGAGAGAGAGAGAGAGATTGTGTGTGTGTGTGTGTGTGTTACACAAATGATAATATCCAAATGTTATTGATTTCGTTTATACATACATACATAATTACAAGGTGCGTACGGAAAGTATCCATCCATTTAATATAAATGAAAATCCTGCCTAGGGCAATATCAGCCTAGTCCAAAGCACATATTCTCCTTAAGATCCCACACACTTATTCCAGCACAGACGTTTCTTCGCACCACCTATGGATATACTGGTCTTGTCTGGCCGTTAGTGTAGAACAGTTGTCCCCAAACTTTTTTATACTGAACTTGTGTGGCAGTCAGTGTAGGACAGTGGTTCAAAAACTTTTTATACAACAGGAAACCACGCCATTATCTTTCCTAATTGTTAGATAATAAACAAAAGTAGCTGTGGTGAGATATTATATTTTATGTCCTAAAGGGGCGTGGCATTTTAAAATCGTGGGTGATAGATGTGATACAAGAGAAAAACGTATTCGATAGATTTATGCGGTAGGAGGTATAGAGGGTTTTCCTACTGTTTAGTACGCTCTTTCAGAGACGCCAATTATCCTTGGAGACGAATTTGCGAGAAGCGATACGTTCCTTCATTTGAGCAGGAAATAGTGACTTAGCTTCGTTGAGGACACGCTTACACTCGTTACGGGCAGAGGCAGAGACGTCTATTGCAGTCGGACATAACGCTACGATAGAGGGGGCAGAAGTGGTTACTATGAGCAATGAGCTAGCAGCAGAAAACCAGGGGGAGGACCGCGATTTGACCTTAAATTTCCTTGAGGGGATGAAAGCGTCGATTCCAGCTTTAACCCAGGAGGAGACCTCAGAAGCACATTCTTGAACGGGGAGCGTAAAGACAACATCCCAGAGGACCTCTGTCTTTTTTTATAAATACTTTCATGGTAATTGCTCCGATGAGCTGCTTTCGCTGGTTCACAGACTTCGCGAATTCAAGCGTCTTACGAGGCTGGCATCCCGCCTCACCCTTTCACTGTTGAAACTGTTAAATGTAGCCACCTCTTCTACTTCAATAGCTTCTCTCTTGCCTGTGGAACTCCTTTCCATTTTCCTGCTTCCATGAGAGCTATAATCTCCAACTTTTCAAATGTAATGTCAATCGACATCTCCCGTTGCCTGGATCTATCCACTACCCTCTCCCCATCTTTCCTCTCTCATTCCTACCTGCTCTCGCTCCAAATCCTCTGTAAGCCATTGCGTGCTAGTGGCTTCCCGCTTTGCTAGGAGTAAAATGCTTTTAAAAAAGAAGCTATTTTTGAAAAACCCTTGAACAATACCGGAAAATTTACTAGTTTTATTATTGTGAATGCGCGGTAGTCGCTCAGTAAACGTAAATAACTTACTGCTGACTGGGTAACCCAAATGGAAGATTTTCTATTCACCCTTGTAGGGTAATGTTCTCTCTGATTGGTTGTCTAACTGGATCAAAGCCTAACAACTGTTTCTCAACATGTTTCTTAGCACTGAATACATTCTGAACATACGTCGTATTGAAGCAACCAATGTTTAACTTGGAAAAAAAAAATTTTAAGTTTAAACAATATTTTCTGGAACTGTTCCTGATTGGAAAAACAGGCTCTTAGGCTAGTAACTGTAAACATGGTCTCCATCTTGATTCCTGATTAGGTACATAAGATCTCCTTTGGCCTACAATCGATGTCCTCAGTTTGTTTTCGAAATCAATAACACAGGGATTAGCAAATTATTTAGCACAAGAAAGATTAAAAGTGAAAGTGAAAGTGAAAGTAACGGAAGTAAGTTGAAAGCTATTACGCTTTGATGGCTCTTGGTAAGAATTCATTGATGTTACGTTATTCACAGTAGTGAAAAAAAATGAACAAGATATATGCAGACAATGAGATGGGGGCGGGGATAATATAATTATCAATACTTATTCATGAATATAATTCAGTACGTTTCTGATTGGTCAATAATTTTGTCTCGTTGTGACGTCAGTAAGGCTATTGTTAGAAGTCTTAATAGGTTTGCTCTTTGATTTTTTTTCATTGTCACTTTTTTCTTTGTCAGATAATTTGGGTAAATGTTATATGAAATACGGACAAAACGAAGTAGATAAAAAAAAGAAAAACTATAGAAAAAAGTAAGTGGTAGAAGAAAAGGAAGTGGACACAGTGCAAAAGGAAGAAAGAAAGAAAGTATGACAGAAAAGAAATAAAAAGTTAAGAAAGACAGAAAGAAAAGTATGACAGCGAAGAAAGAAAAGTTGACGAAAGAAAGAAAGAAAGAAAGAAAGAAAGAAAGAAAGAAAGAAAGAAAGAAAAAGAATAAGGAAAAATATAACAGAGAGAAAGGTAAAGGGAAAGAGAGAAAGAAAGAAAGACAGAAAGAAAAGTATGACAGCGAAGAAAGAAAAGATGGCGAAAGAAAGAAAGAAAGAAAGAAAAAAAAAACAAGGAAAAGTATAACAGAGAGAAAGGTAAAGGGAAAGAAAGAAAGAAAGAAAGAAAGAAAGAAAGAAAGAAAGAAAGTATGACAGAGAAGAAATAAAAGGTAAAGAAAGGGAGACAGAAAGAAAAGTATGAGAGCGAAGAAAGAAAAGTTGGCGAAAGAAAGAAAGAAAGAAAGAAAGAAAACAAGGAAAAGTATAACAGAGAGAAAGGTAAAGGGAAAGAAAGAAAGAAAGAAAGAAAGAAAGAAAGAAAATGTATGACAGAGAAGAAATAAAAGGTAAAGAAAGAAAGACAGAAAGAAAAGTATGACAGTGAAGAAAGAAAAGTTGGCGAAAGAAAGAAAGAAAGAAAGAAAGAAAGAACGAAGAAAAGGATTACAGCGAAGGAAAAAGTAACTGAGAAAAGAATGAATGAAAATGAACAAACGAAGGAAAATGATGAACGACGACAAAGATTCCAAAGAAGAAGTAAAAAAGAACAACAAGGAATGAACGAGGCAAAAAGAAAGAAAGAAAGAAATGAACGAAGAAATGTATTATATAGAAGGAAGTATAGACATGTAAATGAAAGAAGGAAAAAAAAACAAGAACAAGAAAGAAAGAAAGAAAGAAAGAAAGAAATTGAGGAAGAAGGGCTCGAAAGCGTCAGGAAGTTGTGGTGAGCCATGATCACCTATGTCCTGAAGGGACATGGCAAGAATTGTGAGTTCAGTCACTGGGTCGGGTAGCGCAGACTTACCAATGAAAACCGGGCGAGCAATACCAAAAAACTAAAAAACGACACGAGATATCCCGAGACAATGAAACCGGTAAATGGACAACCTCTCCCATCGATTAAAGAAAGGTTTTAGTTCGGCACCGGAAGCCACAGCCACTGATGGGTTGTGATAATAACAACAAAGATGAGGACAATAGTAAAAAATAATAACTCCTTATCCCAGAAATCTAATTATATTTACTAAGCTCCTATTCCGTGGTCCCTAGGATCGAGAAGTACCTGATGAAGGTCGGAGAGCACAACGGCTGAAAAGTTTAGCTAATATCAACAAAGATGAGGACAATAATCCTTATGTAAATAAAGTAAATAATAAAACTTATCATCCGAAAAATTCAATTTAATCCACTCTGCTTCTGTTCCGTGTTCCGCCAAATACCAGACGAAGGTCGGAGAGCCCAACGGCCGAAAAGTTTAACTAATCACAACAAAGATGGGAACAATAATCGGAAAATAATATTAACTCCTCATCCCAGGAATTCAATTTCATCCACTCAGCTTCTGTCGCGTGTTCCGCCGAATCGACAAATACCTGATGAAGGTCTGAGAGTACAACGACCGAATAGTTTAGCTAATCCCAACAAAGATGAGGATAATAATCGGAATGTAAAGAAAGTGAATAATAATTATTCATTCCAGAAATTCAATTTAATCCACTCGGCTTCTGTTCTGCGATCCTCCGAATCGACAAACACCTGATGAAGGTCGGGGGGTACAACGGCCGAAAAGTTTACCTAATAACAACAAAGGACAATAATCGGAATGTAAATAAAGTAAATAATAATAAATCCTCATCCCAGAAATTCAATTTAATCCACCCAGTTTCTGTTCCGTAGTCCACTGGATCGACAAATACCTGATGAAGGTCGGAGAACCCAACGGCCGAAAAATTGTGCTAATCACAACAAAGATGAGGATAATAATCAGAATGGAAATAAAGTAAATAATAATAACGCATCATCCCAGAAATTCAAGCAAAATGAAACAAAAAATTACTGGGGAGATTTCTGGGGTATTCAATAAATATTTGGTTGGGTTATGGCCATTAAAACACATCACATGTTGCTGGTGTGAAAAATCAGGCCGACGTCGAAGAAAGCGAAACGACATGAATGTTAAAGAACTGAATAGAATTGATGACAATCGATCATCAAAAGAAAGATACCAAAAACTTCTTCTATGTATCATGTAAATTATTTTTTCTTTCTTCTTTCTTTCTTTCTTTTTCTTCTTCTTTATTTAAATTATTTCTTTCTTACTTTTTCTCTTTTTCTTCCTTATTTCATTTTCTTTCTTTTTTTTCTTCATTTCGTTTTCTCCTTTATATTTTTCTTCTTTCTTTGTTTGTTTCTTTCTTCTTTTCCTCTTTATCGTCCTTATTTCATTCTCCTTTTCTTTCTTTCTTTAATTCTTTTTCTTTCTTCTTTATTTATATTTTCTTCTTTACTTCTTTTCTTCCTTAATTCTTTTTCTTTCTTCTTTATTTCTTTTTCTTCTTTATTTATAATTTTTGTTCCGTTCTTTCTTACATCTTTTCCTCTTTTTCTTCCTTATTCCGTTCTCTTTTCTTTTCTTTTTTCTTTATTTCTTTTTCTTCTTTATTTATATTCTTTTTCTTCCTTTCGTTCTTCTTTTCCTCTTTTTCTTCCTATTTTCATTCTTTTTTTTCTTTTCTTGTTATTTAGATTATTTCCTTCCTTTTTCACTATTTTATTTTCTCCTATTTTCATTAAATTCTTTCTCATCCATTCTTTCTCTCTTCGATTCCATTTTTTTTTAAATTTCTACATTCATTCCTTTATTCGTTCTTTCTTTCTTCCGTCTTCGATTTACCCATCGTTTATTCGTATCCCCACACACACGTTTCCTTAATTCATCCGTGCTTAGCTTCTCTCCCCTTATTTTCGAACCTAATTTTTCTCGTTCTTCCTCCATTTTTTCTTCCTTGATTGACTTCTCCACTTGCAAATTCTTTTTCGTAATACATTTTTAATTCGTTCTTATTTCAACCATTTTTTTCATTCATTTATTCCTTCATTCCTCTCCATTTTCGTTTTCATTCTTACTTGTTCCTATCATTTAAAAATCTCTTCAATGTTAATCCTCATTCTCACCGATTCTCTGACATCTTCAATCTTCCTTAGGTACTTAACATTTTTTTTAATTCTCCATCACGACAACGCATGTTCACCTTCATTTCCAACCTTTCATTTTCCCGCCTCCTGTCATACTCGTTTATCGACGCCATTTTACTTTGATTGTGCTGTGTCTGTTCGCTTCCTTGTCGCTATTGAAGCCTCTTTAGATTACGCTTCCAACAATCCACTCCTCTACAGGCAGACGCTGAAGCTAATCAGGCCTCCATGGCATTACACACGTACATGTTACGCACTTGCCTACAGTAAAGTTATCGGGTTTGTGTTGCAATTTAAAATCTGATATTGGCTGTTGAAGACATCCAATGCTTATACATAATGAAAAATTAACTTGTCATCGATACACATTCGCACAGATAGGCGCTAAAAATCTTTACCTCAGTGGATTTTTAAACCCACAAAGAAAATTAATCATCACCAATTAAATTCCACCTAGAATAAATTCAGGTACAGTTTAGCCTAATTCCGCGGTTCTCAATGTAGGGCGCAAACCTCACAGCAGGCTCATTTGCTTTTTAAGAGGATCAATTTGAGAATGAGTAATTAACCTTAAATTTTTTACTCAGTCTGTGGGATTATGCGTGCGTGTGTGTGTGTGTGTGTGTGTGTGTGTGTGTGTGTGTGTGTGTGTGGAGTTAATACATATGGTTCATATGCGGTATGCATATATAAAAATACCTGTGTGTATGTATGTACATGGGTAATAAGGTCTGATAAGCTTAATAGCATTATCATTAAACGAAGAAAGAAACTCACAATATTGATACATATTTTTTAATCCTATCTAAGCTTTCATTATCAAAGATGACAATTACATTACAACATATTAAACAATACACGGACAAAACAATAATGAGAGTCTGTTTTTGTTTTCAGGAAAGATTTCCAAGCAACGACAAACTCGTGCATACGAGACGCTGGAAGTGAAAATCGCTTCGCAGCTCAAGACATCACACATGACCACGCGAGAGTGAAAACGAGAATTATTAAGTATGGTAAGCCGTTGATATAAACCAATGGCTTCTGTTATCAGTTATAAGCATTTAAGAATATTTGTGGATATTTAATAATTTATTTTGTTCAGCTTAGGTTTCAACTGTTTAATGTATACAGCTTCAAGAATTTTTAGTTTTTGTTTATTCTTTTTCATGTTTAAGTATAGTTGTGTTTTCAACGAGTATTTTCCGGAATTGTGTATACGGCCAAGCATGTTGTTTTAAATGCTTAAAAAATGTTACAGTTTCATTCAAATGTAGAGTCAAGCGTCGTGAAAGCGAGTTTGTGGTGTCGTCAATATATATATATATATATATATATATATATATATATATATATATATATATATATATATATATATGAAGAAATATAGTCTTAAGGTGTGCTATATTTACGGGATAAAGTGCTCAATATCAGAGATAGAGCGTGTGTAAATATAAAAGTGAACATAGAAGTCAACACTTAGAGGCGACAGTCTGTTTCATGCTATATGCAATCGTCAGGCCACGTATATATATATATATATATATATATATATATATATATATATATATATATATATTATAAGAGGTTATAATAAAAACGAGCGATTTAAAACGTTTTAATATAATAATAATATTTTGCTCTACTTTTTATTGAACACTTTTTTAAAAAGTAAATGCTAAAAAACTGGATTTTTTAATCCATTTGTTCTCTCATTTATATATATATATATATATATATATATATATATATATATATATATATATATATATATAATGTTCAAATTCTAAAATTAAATGATAATACTATTGCATATATGCAGTTTCAAGTTCTTAAGGAAAGTTAAGTTGATAGTCTTTTAGGCTTCCTCCAAGGGAATAGGAGGTCACTTTTGGAGTAATAAGAATTATGTCACGAGGGCGTGGGTCATCAGAATTTTAGAAATACTTCAGTGGAACATGGCCCCAAAAGGTCGGAACCACTGGCCTAATCCAACATAACCTTCCCGGCGCATGTCTGGATCTTGCCTTATTCATACCTAAATGTATAAATAGTCTAAAGTATACCTACGTAGATCAGTTAATACAGAGTGATTGAAAAGCAAGTCCCTATTTTATGTATGATGGACTCTTCCGTCTTATAAAACTTACATTTAGACCGGAGAGTCTCTCATGCATAAAATAGGGAGTTCATTTTCAATCACCCTGTACTTCATTTTACTGAGTATCAAAACTAGATTTTCTGAACTCGAATTTCATGCGACAGCTGTCGTCTTGCGAGGTGACAATAGCACAATAGGGCAAGTCGATTTTGAAACGGTGGTATTGCACTCAATTTGTGAAGTTGGGGTTTGACATGATGAATAAAGACACAAAATATGTTATTTTTCAATTCGTTACCTATTTTTTTTTTTTTTTTTTGTGTGTAGACGAGTTTAAAAATTAATCGTAGCGTTAGAATTTTATTCCGGTGATCAGTGAAAGCTTTATATAGGTTATAAAAACGATAATTTACTGACGCTTTTCAAATTGTATGTGGACAAGATGCAAAAAACAAGCATATTATGACTCAATCACTGTGCCATAAAATAAGGCCTTCATTTATTTCAAAGGGATATACTGAACGATTTAGCTATACTATTATATGTTATAGAGTGCAGCATTTTTAGCGTGATTCTCAATAAACAATGCAAATTTTCAACCAACTGTCTCATGTATGCCTCGCAGTATTCTGGTGTTATATAGATTTTAGCTATTTTTTTTGTTTTTATTAATTATGATTAATGATCTAACAAATCTTATTCATTGAGTAGCCATTTTTATAATCTTTTACAACATTTTTACGCAGTTTTTATTCATCGAATACAACAAAAAAAATTGTTGTGAACCATAATTTTGATTCTGGTTTTAATATACAATGTAACCCGGATATAAGAGAGTGGTCGGGACCGGATAAGAAGTCTCTTATATCCGGGTTTCTCTTATATCCGGGTTTGGTCTATTTTGTTTAGGTAAGTATGGGCTCTAATTTGGGACCAGATAAAATCTCTCTTATATCCGGGTTTCTCTTATATCCGGGTCTCTTATAATCCGGGTTACACTGTATTTTCCATTCAATTTGTCTAATAGAGAAAATATCAACTTTATTTGGATTTATTCTTGAAATAGTAAAATTTTGAAGTCGGTATGTAACAAAAAACCAGCGAAAATTAGATATTTCTGTACATGTTTCAAACGATTTTTAAAATTGTCCAAATCGTGTAACAGCATAATTGTCCATCCCACAAAATGTTCAATATCTAAAAAATCCACTAAACTAATTCTTTTTTAAAGGTTTTTAAATAAGACGTCTTGATACCATTTGTCGTAAACATAATTCCAGTTATTCATCTAGAAAGAACAGGTTAAAATCGTTCTGTGTCAGCCAGAGTAACTTCTCAACTGAGCAATGGTGAGAGAAAAAATTATCATTCAGGTGTGACAGAATATAATCCATAATATCCCGACTAGGTAGTATTGATCCTCCTCTACGGTTGTGGTACTTAGACACCCCTGGTTGAAGCAGCAAAAAGAATCCAGGCGTTTAAGAACAAATGCCTGAGAAAGCTCCTCCTCTACTCCCACTGGGAGCACAAAACCATCGACTACGTACGGAGAAAGGTCGAAAAGTTTCGTGGGCCGATAGGAATTTCTTCTTGTTACTATCAAGCGTTGGAAGACGGCATGGTTTGGCCACGTCATACGGCATACCAGCCTCTGTTAGACCATTACACAAGGTGCTGTTAAAAGCGGATGCAAGCTGGGTGAGCAACGCAAAAGCTGGCCAGACAACATCAAAAAGTAAACAGGCATGACAAAGACAGAACTCAACCAACAGATCAGCCTGGGTGAAGTTGTCTGTTTCTTCTGCCCTCAGGTCCCCCCCCCCGGCGTCAGGTTGAAGCCCCCAGGGGACTTTCCTCATTATATACCCAAGAAGTTTCAAATGTCTCTTTCTGATGTTGAGTATAAGCATCTTTTTTTGCTTTAATTTTTTCTATAGTTTCTATGTGCGTTGTCCCTTCAGGGCGTTGGCGTTCATGGCTCTTCACAATTTCCTTGTTTTCTAGCTCTTAATAAATATTGGCTTTTTGTAATCTCTCCTAAACTTTGCTCCGCCATCCATTTGTTGTTCAGGATGACGGTCGTCTTCGAGTATAGAATCCAGAGGTTAGCAGTGAATATTTCGAAGACAGTAGGAAAGCGTAGTTCAGGTTAGCAGTGAATATCCCGGTAAAGTAGTAGAGCGTAGTTCTTTCTTCTGTTCCTCTTCGCCTGACAAGCTGGCTCTGGACATTCGGATAGAGTAAACAAAATGGCCGCCTTTATACACGACGGATTGAATATTCTACGTCTTCTGATTGGTTAACCCTTCTCTTAGTGGACTATAAAATGAGTCAAGTCATTTGGACTGGCTCACTAGTACATAAAACTGCAAAACTTGTTGTTAAAACCTTATATAAGACATCCAAATTCTCAGACTCACTCTTCTTCTTCTATGTGCTGTGTCCTTTCAGGAAGTTGGCGATGATGGCTCTCCACAATTTCCTTGTTTTTGCAGTTCTTAATAAATTTTGTCTTTTTGTAATCTCTCCTGAACCGTGTTCCACCATGCATTTACACAAGCTCATTCTTCTTCTTCTTGATGCCGTGTCCCTTCAGGACGTTGGTGATCATGGCTCTCCACAATTTTCTGTTCTTTGTAGTTCTTAATAAAAATTTTTTCGTTAATTTCTCCAAAAAATGTAACCCACCATCTGCTACCCATTTACTCAAGCTCGCTAAGTAAGCTATTTGTTGTTTTTCTCTGACCTTCTCACTTTCAGTCTGTCCTGTGAGTATCAATTTTCCAAGCCCTCTTTTCTCATTATGTGTCCTACAAATTTGAATTATCTCTTCCCTTTTGTCCTTTTTGTTTCTATTTTCTCTAAGAATTTTTCGTTGCTCACATGTTCGGTCCATGTTATTCTCAGTATCCTTCTGTAGAACCACACATTTGTTACGGTTTTTCGTGTATATTATATGTAACTAGTGAGCGAGTCAAAGTGACTTAATTCCCTTTAGAGTCTACCAATAGAAGATTAACCAATCAGGAGCCGCAGAACACTGGACCCGTCGTGTATAAAGGCGGCCATCTTTGTTTTCCTACCCGGAAGGACCAGAGGCAACTTGTCCGGCGAACATGACAGACGGAAGAACTACGCTCTGCTACTTTGCTGCGATATCCACTGCGAACCTGCACTACGCTTTCCTACTGTCTCCGATTTATTCACTGCCAACCTCTGGATTCTATACTCGAAGACGATCGTCATGAAAATGTCTAACAACATTTGTGGCTTCAAATCTTTTTTTTCATTTGTGAGGAGATTGCCCTGCATTTACTTTCATATTGAAGGACCGATAGTTCAGTACTTTTTCATTGACAGTCTTACCATATTTTATAACCTTGGCACGAGTCTAGCCTAAAATATATGCAGATTATAAAACATTCTAGCATAGAGTAGTCCTGGTTATATGGTTCTAATACAGCAATGTTTTAAAAATCTAATTTCATTATCACAATTCAACAAGACTATCATCGATATTCATGTTAACTCCAACAGGAAACTCCAATAAATATAAATCGACTGAACATTTGATATTGAAGTAGCGATAGGCTTATCATAGGTCAGATAGTTAAGTACCGTTTTCTTTGTCTTACCCTATTTTATAAACTTGAGTGTAAACAGGTCTAGCCTAAAATATATGCAGTTTATAAAACAGAGTGACCACAAAGACGAGGAGACGCTGTTGGACTCTATCAAGACTAGAAAGTAAAGGTTGGGCAGCTCCTGCCTGTATATAGCAGGAGTATTCCATTTTCGGCCTGATCTGACTCTTGTAGAGGCAGAGGATAGTAGAGACACTTTTGGACTCTACTGAGACTAGAAAGTGACAATTGGGCAGCTCCTGACTGTATATAGCAGGAGTATTCCATTTTCGGTCTGATCTGACTCTTGTAGAGGCAGAGGATAGCCGAGACACTTTTGGACTCTACTGAGACTAGAAAGTGACAACTGGGCAGCTCCTGACTGTATATAGCAGGAGTATTCCATTTTCGGCCTGATCTGGCTCTTATAGAGGCAGAGGATAGCCGAGACACTTTTAGACTCTATCAAGACTAGAAAGTGAAGACTGGGCAGCTCCTGACTGTATATAGCAGGAGTATTCCATTTTTGGCCTGATCTGACTCTTGTAGAGGCAGAGGATAGCCGAGACACTTTTGGACTCTATCAAGTCTAGAAATTGAAGACTGGGCAGCTCCTGACTATATATAGCAGGTGTATTCCATTTTTGGCCTGATCTGACTCTTGTAGAGGTAGAACATAAAACGAGGAATCTGGTACTTACTTGAGTGGTACAGTGAGCCGACTATTTTCCTACCATCTATGGCGATTGGTCGTATGCCTAGGTTGAGTTTAAGACCTAATTTCCCGCCTCAAGAAAGAATGAATCAAATCAGGAACGAAAGGCAATATAACTGATAAAAATGTAAGTATAAAAAAAAAACAGTGTGGGATGACTTAATGTTGAACCCTAAAAATTTATGAGGTATCAGATTATTATTGGATGCTTTTCTTAACGGCTATCTGCCACCATTAATTAAATCCTTCATTGTAGAATATTTAATTCTTTAACGACCAAGGAATGTTGTTTCCAAGAGTTTTCAAGGCGGGTTTTGGCTATGAAGTTTTGAACTGGAAACTCGAATAAATAGATATCATCTGAACATTTGCCATGGAAGTAGCGATAGGCTTATGTTACTTTGTGGAAAAGAGGCTACCTCGTGTAAAATAACTAATCTGTCACATGGTTGCGTTTGACCTTTTGAACTTTTGAAAATTGTGTAGCGCCATCCTAATATATCAATACAAATATAAGTAGATTTTTGTTATATTTTCATTTCTGTTTTGATTTTCTTTTACTTCTTTTTCCAGGGACCATTCTCCGGTGCCCCAACTGACATTGACATCTAGGTCCCACCCGTTTACTGTTGAAATAACTGAATGCAACCGCTATACCAGTTTCTTTTCCCGCACTTCGTACCTGTGGAAATTCTTTCCGTTTACTTGCTTCCCTGATAACGACAGACTTTAAACATTTAAATGCACCATCAATCGCCATCTTCTGTCTTCTTTTGTCCTTTCTTCAATCCTCCCTATTTTCAGTCTTCGCTTTCACTTTCACTTTCACTTTCACTTTCTGTAAACTGCTGCGTACTAGTGGCTTTACTACTTTACTTGGGGTGAAATGATTGGAAAAAAAGATAAAACAGTCTTAAAGACTGGCTAAGAGTGGAAATTAGTCCTGGGTATGACGATAAACTACATCCGGCAGAAATAAAGAAAAAAGAAAGAAAAAAGAAAGAAAGAAAGAAAGAAAGAATAAAAAAGAATGAAAAAGAAAGAAAAATAAACAAAGAAGAAATAAAGAATAAGAAAGAAAGAAAAAAAAAGAAAGCAAAAAACATAGGAAAAAAGCAAAAAAAAGAAAGAAAAAGCAAAAAAGAAACAAAGAGAGAAAGAAAACAAAAAAAGAAAGAAAGAAAGAATAAAAACTGACTGAATGGGGAAAGCGCTAAAAATAATATCTTTATTATCATTTATTGAACTAGTTTTAATTTCAATCAATGAATTCTCATTTTTCATTTTTCTGCCACTGGGATCGAAATCACCAGCGGCCTAAAATACGAGCAATTTATTAATAAAACATTGCGGATCAAACGACTGTTTCCCTTACCCAGAGGGTCGCAGGTTCGAATGCTGCCGGAAGGCGCATTTTCTTGAATAAAAATTCTCAAATATTCACCTTCCATCACTTTTCACTGCCTTAACAGGGCATTGAACTTATACTCTTTGACTCCTGTCAGTGGATCTAACTAACGCCTTTATCCACTATGCTATGCGTCCTTGAGGACATCTGCGCACGAATTTCTGGGTGTTATAAACCTAATATCTTCAGCATCATTTTTTACCAGTGTTCATATTGCAATTTTTGTTATTATTATCGCTTTTCTCTGGCACTCCTTATTACTGGTTCCCATATTGTATTCATTTCTATGCTTGGTCGGCTCAGGAGATTTTTATGGCTTAGCATATGTGCTGATTCCTTCAGTTTACGAATTTTCCAATGGAAAATCGCTCTTTCCAAGTTTCAGAGGGAAAATTAACAGGAGATAACTGATAACTGACATCCATTAAACATGGCACGTGGAACTAGAACAGTTTACCCCAGTGAGCGAAATAAAGGATTCAGTTCGACATTCCAACCACCTGAAGAAGGCCGGAGAGTACAACGGCCGAAACGTTGTAATAAATATGGCGACAAAGATGAGAACAATAGCCCGAATAATGTAAATAATGTATATTTAATCAATTTCTAAGTCTATGGTTTCTAGGCTCGCCGTCTTTGCGCAGAGGAGAAAGTTTGTATTTTGTGATCGGCTCCTACCATGTGTCCGGCAGGATTTGACTAAGTTTCATGTGTGGATGTCTCTTTGGTAAAGTACCCAGGTCCCACGGGCTTACAAGAAGAGTTGAGACTATAACAGCTCGGTAAACCATGAGTTTGGTGGTTTGTGTGGGTGGCCTTGATTCGGCTATCGACGTCTTTTTCTGTGAATGTATTTGATGTTAATACGTTACCAAGATATGGAAATTGTGCAAAATTGCCCGAGTCCAGTTCGTTGATGGAGACTTTGACTCCAGGTTGTAGTTGATATCCCGGCCGTAGTTGGACCTTGGTCTTCGGTAGAGTACCCAGGTCTCACAGGCGGACAGGAGAGTCGAGATTACAACAGCTTGGTAGACCATGAGTTTGGTGATTTGTGTTAGCCCAGGATTGCCGAAGACTCTTTTGAGTAGCTTCTCGTATGCTTCATGAACGGCCTTGATTTCGTTATCGACGTCTTTTTCAACAATGCATTTGATGATAATACGCTACCAACATATGGAAATTGTTCAACATTCTCCAGGTCTAGTCTGTGGATAATGATTTTGAATCCAGGCTATGGCTGATATCTTCGTCATGGTTGGAGCAAGACCTAGGTCTTTGCCAAGTTGATGGTGAGTCCGTAACACTTGTGCGTTCTGGAAGAAGTTGTCTGGCCCATCAAAGTCGGTGTAGAGCCAGGATGGCTTCTAGGTTCTTCATCTTTGCGCGGAGAACATCGTTGTTTGTGATCCAGTCCTGCCACGTGTTCCGCAGGAAGTTTCATTTGATGGAATCTCTCCAGTTTAAGGATCTCTATTCGGTAGAGTACCCAGGTCTCACAGGCGGACAGTAGAGTCGAGATTACATCAGCTTGGTAGACCATGAACTGGGCGGTTTGTGTTAGCCCAGGATTGCCGAAGACTCTTTTGAGTAGCTTCTCGTATGCTTCATGGACGGCCTTGATTTCGTTATAGACGTTTTCCAGCAATGCATTTGATGATAATACGCTACCAAAATATGGAAATTGTTCAAAATTCTCCGGGTCCAGTCTGTTGATGGTGATTTTTTCTCCAGGTAGTAATTGATGTCCCACTCATATTTGGTGCATGACTAAGGTCTTTCAGACATTGATGACGAGTCCGTAGAGCTTGTACGTTCTGGAGAAGTTGTCCGCTGTTATGTTTTCTTTAATAAGACTTTATATACAAAGGCCGTTGGAGATTTAATTCGCCTTTTCAGAAAAATGAGGTAGGTATTTACTCAAATACGCGCGTTCATTAAAATGATGTTTACAGTAATAAAAAAATGGCAGATTAAAATTCATAAATTACTCGTTAAGTTCTCCATATATTTCTAAATTTAAGAACATTCTAAAATATTCTGAAAGCTCACTGTGTTATAAACAGAAATAAGTTCAACAAACAACTTTGATTTTAATAATTCCACGCTTATTAAAAGAAAATAAAAATAACATACGTAGATATTAGACAAAAGGTTCTTGAAATTGTAAATATTGATCGAGATGTTATCTTAGGCACTGGATCTTTTCAAATATCTCCTTTCGTAAAAGAAATACTCCTCCCCCAAGCCAACCTACATAAACATAAAATCATACCCTAACTCTGCATAGTCGAAAGCATATGCAAGGGATTTTCAATAAAAAAAAATCATAAGCCCAAGCCCAGGAGGTCTTCCTCCCAAGCAGTACTTCACCTTCGGGAGGAAGCTGGGTTTATTGGCCGACACATGAGGGGGTCCCCAAAAGAGGAAGTACCGTGAGGGCTTGGGTAAATTTTCCAGGGTATTGCCGTTAAAACCACTTTAAACCTCAATCATGGGTTCCATTTGGTAACGACGTGGGCGTATTAAAAAATAAAAAAAATAAGATTTTTGGAAAATTAAAAAGAAAACGATTAACTTGAGACCTTGTAAGATTTCAAATTAAATAAATTAATACGTAAATAATTAAACACAATACATTAAATTATTATTAGGTTGGTGCAAAAATAATGACGTAATAATGTCGTTTTTGACGTATTTTTTAAGGTCAAAAAACGACATTATTACGTCATTATTTTTGCACCAACCTAATAGAAAAAAAATTCAAAATAAACATGTTGCGGGGCCGATAAGGATGTCACCCACGCAAGGTTTTAGAAGAAAGGTGTGAACAGCCAAGACAATCGACAAATATTTACACATTTTGTTCACTGGGGAAAAAAGTTACTTCATTTTGAATCCTCATTGGTTTACGTTTTCTTACAAAGCAAATTTAAGAATATTTTAGAGCGTTATCAAAATTTGAAATTTGAAAACTTAACTATTCTTCCACCAATTCTGAGTATAAATACAAATGGAAAAAAATACAATTTCCACACTTACCTTGATGAAGACCTTCAAGAGATGAAACGCGTTGGTAAAGAAAAGTTCGTCTTTTGTCATTAGATAGATAGATAGATAGATAGATAGATAGATAGATAGATAGAAGAAAAATGCTCAAGCTCAAATGTATCTATCGTAATCTACTCATATCTATCTATGTATCTATCTATCTTTAACTTACTTTTTCGATGAAGCACCAACCCTCATACACTCACTCACTCACTAACACTTTCTCTCTCTCTCTCTCTCTCTCTCTCTCTCTCTCTCTCTCTCATTCTTTAACTCACTAACTCAACGACACACAGATCTCCATCTTACACACACGGACATGCTTTTTTAGTCACTCACTTTCTCTTTCATTCGCGCTCTCTTCCCCCTCCCTACCTCCTCCTTTCTATCTATCTATCTATCTATCTATCTATCTATCTATCTATCTATCTATCTATCTATCTATCTATCTAAATTTCATATCTATCTATCTATCTATCTATCTATCTATCTACATTTCATATCTATCTATCTATCTATATATATATATATATATATATTTCATATCTATCTATCGATCTATCTATATTCATTTCGTATCTATCTATCTATCTATCTTCATTTCATATTTATCTATCTATCTACTTATCTATGTATCTATCTATATACATTTCATATCTATCAATCTATCTATCTATCTATATTCATTTCATATCTATCTATCTATCTATCTATCTATCTATCTATCATACACTCTAAAGCACATAATCCACAGACACATCTATACTTATTCTCTCTCTTTCATTCGTTTTCACTTTATTTCTCTGATCACTGAGAAATGAATATTCGCTTATATAGACATGCGCAGTCAGAAATTTGCAAAAGAAAAACAAAAAAAACCCCGGTGTGAACAGGCACACAGTTTACAAGATGCTGCAGAAAATGTGCACGGTGCACGCGCCATGCAATTTAGAACTCATGCGTTCACTGAGTGTATGCAGGGTGTAGAGACGGGGAGGCAAGAATTGCTTGTTTTGTGCACTTTTATCGACAGGTCACAGAGTGTACCAAGGCTTAGTTACTGTTGTCGCTATGATGGCATAGAAAAACGGATATTGTAACCAACATTGGATCTTCACTTCCGTTTGTTGTGACGTATCTCAAAGATTTAAGATTCAGAAGGAAACAAAGGAAAGAAACAAAGAAACAAAGATCGTGTAAGAAAGAAAGAAAGAAAGAAAGAATGAACGAAAGAAAGAAAGAAAGAAAGAAAGAAGGGAAAACGAGGAAAGCATAAAAGAAAGAAAGAGAGAAAGAATGATGATGAGATAGATAAAAGAAAGAGAGAAGAAAAGAACGCAAAAGGAGCCAATAATTTTTTTACGAGATTCAAACAATGAAAAAGATTTTAAAACGTTGAACTGAAATTTTTCTTGGCTGTCAAAAAGAATAGATAGAAACTTATGATAGACATTTATGAAAAGACTGATAGCTAGCTAGCTAGCTAGCTAGCTAGCTAGATAGATAGATAGATAGATATGAAGAGACTAAAAATATGTATATATATATATATAGAGAGAGAGAGAGAGAGAGATAAAGATGTGCTTAGATAGATAGATAGATAGATAGATAGATAGATGAATAGATAGATAGATAGATAGATATGAATTGAAGATAGATAGATAGATAGATAGATAGATAGATAGATAGATAGATAGATAGATATCAATTGAAGATAGATAAATAGATATGAATTGAGGATATATATATATATATATATATATATGAATTGAAGATAGATAGATAGATAGATAGATATGAATTGAAGATGAATGATAATGATTATCTATCTATCTATCTATCTTCAATATATATATATATATATATATATATATATATATATATATATATATATATATATATATATATATATATAGATAATGAATGGGCTGAGAAAATGTAACAGACATTTGGGAATCACTAGATGTGAATTGTTCTTTTCTTGTTTTTTCCTTTTTCTTCTGATATATTCGTTTTAAAAAGGCCGCTCCAATTTTATCGACGGCTGAAAAGCCAATGTCTGCACGTCCGCTTAAAGACCCGAGAATAAAGCGAGTAATAATAATAATAATTGATTTTTAACAGCTTCTGCCAAACATGAATTTAACTGATTATACATGATGAAAATGTGTTTGCCTGTCGGATATTTTAATTTATTTAAATTCACCGGAATTTGTTTCGAATTGAATTTATAAGTTGTACATGCGTAACTATCTGAACTGGTTGTCTAACTGGTAGAAAATATTTGTTTGGTATGTTATGGGTGGGCAGAGAAGCGGTCGATTTGACCAGGAGAGTATCAATAAGGAGATGGAATCGAAATGAAATTAATCAGAGAGAGACAGAGAGAGAGAGAGAGATTTTTAAAAAAATGGGGTTGCAAATGAAGTGTGAGAAAAATGGTGCGTTTTGGAATACAAAATAAGGATGGAAAGAAAGAAAGAAAGAAAGAAAGAAAGAAAGAAAGAAAGAAAGAAAATGACTGCGAGAGATAGATAGGAACAGATTGAAAGAAAGAAAGAAAGAAAGAAAGAAAGAAAGAAAGAAAGAAAGAAAGAAAGAAAATGACTGGGAGAGATAGATAGGAACAGATTGAAAGAAAGAAAGAAAGAAAGAAAGAAAGAAAGAAAGAAAGAAAGAAAGAAAGAGAGAAAGAAAGAAAATAACTGGGAGAGATAGATAGGAACAGATTGAAAGAAAGAAAGAAAGAAAGAAAGAAAGAAAGAAAGAAAGAAAGAAAGAAAATAACTGGGAGAGATAGATAGGAACAGATTGAAAGAAAGAAAGAAAGAAAGAAAGAAAGAAAGAAAGAAAATGACTGGAGGAGATAGATAGGAACAGATTGAAAGAAAGAAAGTAAGAAAGAAAGAAAGAAAGAAAGAAAGAAAGAAAGAAAGAAAGAAAGAAAGAAAGAAAATGACTGGGAGAGATAGATAGGAACTGATTGAAAGAAAGAAAGAAAATGACTGGGCGAGATAGATAGGAACAGATTGAAAGAAAGAAAGAAAGAAAGAAAGAAAGAAAGAAAGAAAGAAAGAAAGAAAGAAAATAACTGGCAGAGATAGATAGGAACAGATTGAAAGAAAGAAAGAAAATGACTGGGGGAGATAGATAGGAACAGATTGAAAGAAAGAAAGAAAGAAAGAAAGAAAGAAAGAAAGAAAGAAAGAAAGAAAGAAAAAGAAAAATAACTGGCAGAGATAGATAGGAACAGATTGAAAAGAAAGAAAGAAAATGACTGGGGGAGATAGATAGGAACAGATTGAAAAGAAAGAAAAGAAAGAAAGAAAGAAAAAAGAAAGAAAGAAAGAAAAGTAAGCAAGAAAGAAAGAAAGAAAGAAAAAAAAGAAAGAAAGAAAGAAAAGAAAAGAAAGAAAATAACTGGCAGAGATAGATAGGAACAGATTGAAAGAAAGAAAGAAAATGACTGGGGGAGATAAATAGGAACAGATTGAAAGAAAGAAAGAAAGAAAGAAAGTAAGAAAGAAAGAAAGAAAGAAAGAAAGAAAGAAAATGGATAAAAAAGGGCTGTCTAAAAGAAAGGAAGAAACAAAAAATAGCAAAAATAATGGTTGACAGGAAGAAGAATTGTAGTAGAAAATGTCAGTAAAAGAAAGAAAGAAAGAAAGAGACAAACGAACAAAGAAAAGACGAAATAAAATACAGCAAAGAAGTTGCCAAAAAGAAAGAAGGATTAATAAAATAAAAGATTCTCAAAAAAAAAAGGAATGAGACTGATAAAAATAATAATTGCCAAAAAGAAAGAAAGAAGAAAGAGAAAAAGAAAGAAAGAAGAAAGAGAAAAAGAAAGAAAGAAGAAAGAGAAAATAAAGAAAGAAGAAAGAGAAAAAGAAAGAAAGAAGAGCAAAAGAAAGAATATAAAAAAAGAGTGGCACAAGATGAGACAAAAGAAAGAAAGGAAAAAGAAGGAAAAAAGAAAGAAAGAACGAAAAAGAGAAAAAATGAAAAAAGAATGAAAAAAGAAAAAAAGAAAGAAAAAGAAAGAAAGAATGAAAAAAGAAAGAAAACTAAAGAAATAAATAAAGAAAAAAGAACGAAATGAATGAAAAAAGAATGAAAAATAAAGAAAAATAAACAAAGAAGAAATAAAGTAAGAAAGAAAGAAAGAATAAATGAATGAATAAGAGACATAAAGGAAGACATTGTGACACAAGCGTGGCGAAAGAAAGAAAAAAGACAAAGTAGCAAAAAGACAGAGAGGAAAAAGAAAGAAAAAAGAAAAGAAATATACTTAAGAGAGAGTGTTAGAAAGAAAGAGTGATAAAAGAAAGAAAGGAAAAGTTTGATAATTGGAAGAGAAAGGGGAATGGATTGATTTGTTTTTACGGCTTATAAATGATTTTTGCAGTTGATTTAAAAAAAACCCAAAATATTGGATTTAAAAAATTTAGATTCTATAGAGATAATATTGATTTGCTGACACAAATTCTACTAATTAACCCATAATTGTGGGGAAAGTGGATTCGTATCTTTCCCGATGCTACTTGTGTGTAAGTGACTATAACGAACCCAAACAGAGATCGAAACTCGGCCCTCTTGTTTACCAATTGCCTGTCGTCATCCATTACACCACCCGCATATCCAAGCTTACAGCACCTGGTATGTGGTCACCCATCTAGCTACTGACCGACAATGACGTTGATTAACTAAAGTAGAAAACAAAAATGAAAGGAAAGAAAACGAGAAAAATCAAATAATGATGAAAAGAAAAAACTGTTAGGGTCAGATAAAAATCAATACGATAAAATACTTGCAGGTATGTGTCTATGGAAACACGAATATAGCAAATATATTAAGGGTGCAAAAACTAAGCCCACACATGCAGACAAATCATACATATTGTGGGGGGGGGGGCTACGTCCCAGCATTTTCTGGAACTCTACATTTCAAATTCAAATACTTTCTGGAACGCTACTTTTCAAATTCAAATATTTTCTGGCACGTTACATTTCAAATTCAAATATTTTCTCGAACATTACATTTCAAATTCAAATATTTTCTGGCACTCAACATTTCAAATTCACAAATTTTCTGGAACGTAACTTTTGAAATTCAAATATTTTTTGATGAGCTACATTTCAAATTCAAAAATTTTCTGGAACGCTACGTTTCAAATTTAAATATTTTCTGGAACGCTACGTTTCAAATTCAAATATTTCCTGGAACGCTACATTTCAAATTCAAATATTTCCTGGAACGCTACGTTTCAATTTCAGATATTTTTTGGAACGCTACATTTCAAATTCAAATATATGACAGTATAACTAGAATGGTTTCACGAAGTTTGACCGCATCATGGAACGAATAAATTAAATATTTTATGCCTGTTTTTATTTTTGCTACTTGAACACAAAAAATTTTGACTGGGATGTACAGTATATTCGGAAATTTAAAAAAAATACAGATATTGTCAGTTGAATTTGACAAAAGTTCTGAATTCTTGCTGCCGAAATGTGCGTCTGTGGCATCCGTCTTCCTCGAGAAACCTTGGATCTGTCCCCAAAGAGTTATGCTTCAGCTGCTGATGACGGTGCAGCATCTATTAATGACTGTACAGGCCCACACAGGAGTAACACTTACGATTGCAATGACTGCACGTCAAGACGCTCTCCCCGATGTCGCCTTGTTTTTTTTTCTTTCCTTTCTTTTCCTTTCTGTCGAGCAAGGTCTCCCCGTCGGTAAGCCTTCGTTTCTTCTCTCCGATGTAAATTGCGTGAGCGATCGTTGGAGGCGTCTTCCCACATCTCGATGTCCATGTACATCATCCCCATGTTCTTTTTGCAGATGTCCGGCTTTGGTGACACGGTCGGACCAATTGATACTCCAAATGCGTCTCAGACAGAGATGAAAGGCGCTGAAGCGTGTTTCCTGTCTCGAGTAGGCTCCAAGTGTCGCTGCCGTGCAGCAGCACGCTGACGACATATACCCTATAGACTATAATTTTCGTGTTCGTAGTAAGCTTTCTGTTCTCCCAGACTGTCGAGGTCGGCCTAGCAAACGTAGTGGCAGCTCGTACAATCCGTCTGTTGATATGACTGTCGAGGGAGAGGTTCAGAAAATCGCACTGAAGCGGGAAACTGACAGCAAGCATGCAATGTTGATAACTGCCCTCCACAATAATATCATTATATATATATATATATATATACACAATCTATTTCCAATATTGACCACACTCCCCTATGAGCACAGAAAATTGTAAACAATATATATATATATATATATATATATATATATGTGTGTGTGTGTGTGTGTGTGTGTGTGTATGTCATATATTAAGAAATGGACAAAGTCCGACAATTTATTTATTAAAGACATAAAATATTTTTATGTATGTATGTATGTATGTATGTATGTATGTATATATATATATATATATATATATATATATATAAATTATTTGAATATCACTTCTCATATATCTATATATATATACATACAGAAAAAACACACACAAATACACACACACACACATATATATATATATCTATATATAATTTATATATATAAATTATTCTGAATATCAATTCTCACACATATATATACACATAAGACAAAAAACACACACGTACACACAGACACACACACACGTGCACACAGACACACACACATATATATATATATATATATATATATATATATACAATCTATTTCCAATATTGACCACACTCCCCTATAAGCACAGAAAATTGTAAACAATATATATATATATATATATATATATATATATATATATATATATATATATATATACTGGTTTAACAGAAAACAAGTTTCAAATCGTTTAAAAATTGTCCGTTTAGTTAGATTAAATTTGAACCATTGTAAAAAAGAAATGATTAAAGATATCTTACTGGAATTCTCTGAGATTTTTATAACACTATTAGCCTCTACTTTGAGCAATAAGAATGTATAATTACTCTCCAAGCTTAACGGAAGAATCGTAATGAAATGGATCATAAACGAAAATGACATGTTCATCAATAATTAATCATAGCCAATTATATATATATATATATATATATATATATATAATATTCCAGGATCATTTTCCAAAATATTCAAGATGAACTCTAACCATCTCACTTTCTGTCTTGGAGTAAAAAGTTGTTTCACAAGTTTCATGTACGATTTCATTTTCAAGTGCTTTTCTCCCCTGTTCTTTGGACCGTCATAGGTGAAACTCCTCTCTCACGTGCGTTCGTCTTTCGCATTGAGTTGGATCTTTTCTAATTGATCTCTTTAGCTCCTAAGTTGAAATGATGATGCCTCTTCTTCTTGTGACCTCCTCATCAAGATTACCTCTCTACTGTTCACTTCTTTTTAAACTCATTCAGCGTTCTCTTGATGGTTCAGTATGAATGTTGGCACCATTAATGAAGGCCTGAATGATCATTTTTCCTCTCACCATTGCTCAGTTGGGAAGACAGTGGGACTGACAAAAAAGATTTTAGCTTGTTGTCTCTCTAGCTGAATAACTTAAATGGTTTTTCAGTGATTCTTACGACAAACGATGTCAAGATGGCTCAAAGTCATATCTGAAAACCCGTGAAAAACTCAATTAGATGGCACATTGGATAAAGGCGTTGGTTAGATCAAGAGACAGGACCCAAAGAGCGTGAGTTCACTACCCGGTTAAGGCAGTGGAGAACTTGCAGAGAGGAATTAAGAGGAGTTAACTTGATAACGGACATCCATTAAATATGGCAAGTGGAACTAGAACAGTCTACCTCAGTGAGCGAAGTACCGTAAGACATTCCAGTCACCTGAAGAAGGCCGGAGCGTACAACGGCCGAAACGTTTCAATAAATATGGCGACAAAGATGAGGACAATACCCCGAATAATGTAAATAGTGTACATAATACCTCATCTCAGAAATATAGACAGACACTGAAGGGTTGAAACGTTGAGATAAATATGGCAAAAAAGATGAGGACAATAGTCCGAATAATGTAAATAGTGTACATAGTAACTCACCTCAGAAATATAGACAGATACTGAAAGGCCGGAACGTTGTAATAAATATGGCAACAAAGATGAGGACATTAGTCCGAATAATGTAAATAGTGTACATAATACCTCATCTCAGAAATATAGACAGATACTGAAGGGTCGAAACGTTGTAATAAATATAGCAACAAAGATGAGGACAATAGTCCGAATAATGTACATAATACGTCATCTCAGAAATATAGACAGATACTGAAGGGTCGAAACGTTGTGATAAATATGGCAATAAAGATGAGGATAATAGTTCGAATAATTTAAATATTTTACATAACACCTCATCTCAGAAATATAGACAGTCTTACTAAAAACCTGGCAAAAAGAAAAGACAATTAGTTTAGTAGTTAATAAACAATAAACATTTTGGACAATTATGGTCGATTTGTCATGAAGGTGAATTCTTGATGTTACGGCACCTTTGAAAAACGCCTAAAAATCATCCGACGTGTTGGCCCTATGTTTATGAGGGAAACTGTTTAGAAGCGAACACATGTGAGACATCGACGGCTGTGTTAGCACGAAGTTACATATCATCGTGACCGAGGGCGTGAGTGTGCTGGCTTTGTTCAAGACGTTGATCATGCAGAAGATGCCTAGTAGTTGTCGTTTCAATCACAGGTAGACACTGCGGGTATTGAACATACACGAACTCTGCCTGAGCAGTCGTCTACAATAGGAATGGCTAGTCGAACTCGGAGACCAGTACACTCGGAAACGAGCAATCAGACATTTTCTTCTTTCGAATGTAGATGCTGATTAAAGACTGTTTACCGAAAACAATATCTTGGTGCTTTCTTAAAAATGGTCGCTCGAATATCAGTTAGGTGAGTGCACCAAGGCAAACTCAGACTGCAGGTCGGTCAGCGAATGTGCTTAAAGTAAATAAAGATGTTGATTTTGGTCAGATTTCTATTTAACATTGATTTAAGCCATTTTTTTTTTCAAGTGAAATTAAATGTCGTGCTCTTGCAATTCACAGGATGGACAAAGAAACTAACAT
>CAHIKZ030004049.1:602500-695000 GCA_903632075.3 Acanthosepion pharaonis
TTTGTCCCTTTCTGCAACTATCTGGCCTTCTGCTCTAGGAGCCACTGTCTTATAGAGAACAGGCCTTATTTTTTTCGTCAACCCTGTCTAAAAAAGCAATTCATCAAGAACGCATAACCTAGCTTCAGTCAGTGACATTCTTTGTCAGGATAGTTTGGCTTGGATCTTAGGAGGTCATCCATTAAGCTGACCTTTCTTGCCAAGACAATAACTGTAGAAACAATTTCTGTAACATCTTTCAAATGTTTTTCCTTTAACTAGATAACGGATGGAAGTGATATCGCTACATCGGTAAAGTCAATAACTAAAGAAAGAATTCACATTTCAGAAGATGCACGGCGGAGTAATGTATAGCGGCTCGGATTGTGAAATTGGAGATCCGAGTTCGAATTCCAGTTGAATCCATTACATTCACTTACTTGCTAATACCCTTGGGAAAGATATGAATCCTCTTCTCTCCTCAGCTATGAATAAATAGTAGAGACTTGGATAAGACTATAGAACACTTGCAGAAAGAAATGGCAACCTACTGCGGGAAAAATCTGCCTCTTCAGTCATATATCAAAAGATACATGATCACCTAAGCGTGTATCATGCATGATACATAGCTGACTGACCTAGTGGCAGGCAAGTAAATAAAACAGAAAAGTTACTATTGCAACTCTGTGAAAGCTTTCAGGAGAGCCATGGCAGTGACTGCATTTTAATGCATATTTTCTGGCTGTTCAATGAAAAATAAGTTCACAGAATCAATGAGCAGATTTCTGGGTGTGGGTGCTCAATAGGGCGAGCACATTAAAGACATGCTCTCCAATGATGATGAGGCGAAAGCATCAAGGCTGCTTTTCCCGTCATCACTGACGTCAATTCTTCAAACTGCCGATGCTGCATGATCAACAGCATCAACGACTGTCGATTTCCTTTCATTGTCTCGGATTTTTTTAATGAGGGACATCTCCTTGAATAGTGTACATAGTACAAGGAAAAAACTTCTCACACAGAAGACACGTAAACCAAATAAAGAAGAGACCGTTACAGGATGCTAACGGTCCACTTCAAGAAGAGGTATTGGACACGATTTTCGACACATTCGATATAAAAAGACGGCAAACAATGCCAGAACCAAGAAAATAGTCAAGAAAAAGAAAATTCACTGAAACTTTGGAAATAGATCCAAAAAAAAAAGATATTAAAAAAAAACCTGCAAAAGCTTCGGAAGGGGGGTGTTATGGGACTTACCCATAATAATAATAATAATGGACTATTCCATACTTAATAAATACTGCGCCTCAGTCAGTAGGCGGGAGTCAGTCGACCCAGTACTTTCTGAGCGACTGTTCGGTTCAACTCTCTTCCTACGGGCGGGAGGAACCCGAAGGAGGCTACGCCGAAGGGCGGAGTCTCCTTCGGGGAGGTAAAACCGGCCCAGAACCCGTTTATACGGGTTCAAATGGGCTATTTTTTGTCCGAGCCTAATGGCTTGGGAATTGCCCACGTTAAAAAGGCCTTGTGCCACATGACACCCTCGTGGGGGGGGTGACTGAATATCGTCAGTCGACCCAGTACTTTCTGAGCGACTGTTCGGTTGTACGCTCTTCCTACGGACGAGGAACCCGAAGGAGGCTACGCCGAAGGGCGGAGTCTCCTTCGGGGAGGTAAAACCGGCCCTGAACCCGTTTATACGGGTTCAAATATTTTTGGCCCGCGCCTAATGGCTCGGGAATGCCCACGTTAAAAGGCCTTGTGCCACATGACACCCTCGTGGGGGGGGGTGACTGAATATCGTCAGTCGCTCACTTTCTGAGCGACTGTTCGGTTGAACTCTCTGCCTTCGGGCGGAGAGGAACCCGAACGAGGCTACGCCGAAGGGCGGAGTCTCGTTCGGGGAGGTAAACTTGCCCTGAACCCGTTTATGCGGGCGGGTTCAATGGGCATATTTTTGGCCGAGCCCACGGGCTCGGAGATCCCACGGGCTCGGAGATCCCACGGGCTCGGAGATCCCACGTTAAACCGGCCTTGTGCCACATGATGCCCACATGGGGGGGGGGCGACTAAATATAGTCAGTAGTTCAAGTCGAGTCAAGAGTCAAGTCAGAGGCAGTCGAAACAGACCATAACAAATAGAAAATCCATTGCCACGTGCGGCCTTGATTAACTGAAGAATCTGGGTGCGGAGGTTATGTTGAATTTTCACATGCTGGCAGCCGTCTCAATGACGTGTCATTTCGATCTTATATAAAGCAAACTAAACAAAGACAATCGATCACAGTCAGAATTTCATCTCCATGGAGAATACTGACTGTAATTTGTAATTCTGGATCAGCCCACGCATTTTATGAGAGACGCAAAAGGCAAAAGGTGGAATACTGCAATTGAAAAGGAAGAGGGCAGTGTTGAGGATCGAATAGGAATCCTGACTTTGGTATTTTAGTATATTTTGTGTATTTCTCTTGTAATTAAAAAAGTAATTACTATTACGCTTTGATCAAACATATATATATATATATACTACACCGACATTAATCAGTCATACACAGACACACACACACACACACACACACACAATTACACGTAGAATGAATACATACATGTGTGTGTATAATGTATATGTGTGTATGTGGAATATTTTTGACTGCTAGATAGACATTTATTTTTTAACGAATGCAGTTTCGATGAGTTGGTCAAAAACGAATTCTACTATGAAGCGAAAAATGTCCTCAAAAACACACACACACACACACACACATATATACGTACATATATATGTGTATATATATATATATATATATATATATATATATATATATATATATGATTAGATATGAGATGGTGATATGATATGATATGGTGATATATATATATATATATATATATATATATATATATATTCGGTTGCATGGATATTAGTATCTGTCTATATTTCAGTTCGACATTTCAACCACATGAAGAAGGCCGTTGTAGTAAATATGGCAACAAAGATGCGGACAATAGTCCGAATAATGTAAATAGAGCATGGATATTAGTTTGTAACCCTCGATCATTTTTCAAAAGTTGATCTATATATTTGTGTTTGATTATTTGCGTGTGGAGGGGAGTTACAAACTAATTTCCATGCAACTGAATATGTTAGAGCTATCATAGATGTCGTGCACTTTTCCCTAAGTACACACACACACACACACACACACACACTCTCTCTCTCTCTCTCTCTCTCTCACACACACACACACACACACACACACACACACATATATATATATATATATATATATATATATGAATTTTAACAAAAACAAAATAATTTCAATGCCTGAAGATGACTGAATGTACAGTGGAAAGTACTTGCGTATTTTGAAAAGACCTTTGTTAACGAAGGGATTTCACCATTTTATATTATTAACTTTATTAATTTACTTTTTGTATGAATAATTCATTGTAATATATATATATATTGTATGAATGATTCATTGTAATATATATATATATATATATATATATATATATATATATATATATATATATATATATATGGCAATAATATGACAAATTAGAAAAAAATGTTACAATGGGTGATAGAGAGAAAAAAAAAAAGAATACAGATGAATTTGTCCAGATTGAAAAATATTCTTTCAAATTAATAATAATAATAATGATATTCCTCCAAAAATATTCTTTCAACAATTTTGAAACTACCAGCATCTCTCGTTTCATGCTCATGCGCAAAAATAAGTAGGCAAAACATGCCTAAATTATTTAAGGGATGTGTGATAAAGTTGTAAAATGATGCGTTTCGTCCTTTATGACGTCATCGGCCTAGGTTAGTTTATGCGGCTACACATGTACACAAACGAAAGACGCTGGTAATTTTAAATTTAGAAAAAATAATTTTTGGTTTAAGTATCTATATTTCTGCTATATATATATATATATATATATATATATATATATATATGTGTGTGTGTGTGTGTGTGTGTTTTCGTTTATATACGGGATCGGATTTCCTACATTTTTCAACCGATTTCAACAAAACTCCACTTTTAACGATTGAAAACAATGTTTTTGTTTGAGTTTGGGTTTGACCAATTCGTAAAAAAAAGAAAAAACTATTTAAGACATGCGTATCCGTCAACCTTAAACAATAATCTTTGTCAATTTTATTTTTCAGTCTTTATGATGGTCGATACTTGATCTATCTCTTACTGTTACATCCCCGGGCAACGTTAAAGGAATGCTAGTCTCTTATGAATGTTTGCAGCCATTCCTTTAAGAAAATAAGAGATTATATAACAAATCCTTGTTTTCTTTTGCAATTCTTACCAATATTTGTCTTTTTATTCTCCCTTCCCACATCCTGTTCTGTTATCCATTTGCACAAGGGAATGGTTTTTTTGTGAATTAGCATCCATTAGACATTCGTCATGGCGCGACATTTACCAGACTCGAAAAATATTGATTTTATAAATTTAGATTCGTATTCCTGTTCAGCATATCAATCCAGTATAAAAACTATTCCTGATTCTTTTTAAATTATTGAAACTGGATTTATGTCTTTGATATTTGCATTTGAAACCTGACCTTTTTATTTTTACAAAATAGTTAAAGCACAGATATATACAATTTAAAATGAAGAACAACCGGATATACGAGATCTGATCAAAAAGTATCTGGACTGGTGCTCTAAAAAGAAAATACGTATCATTTCGCCATTTAATCTCAATCGTACTAATTCGTTTCCGATGCCACACACTTTATCCAGCGTTCTTTCTATTGATGGAAACATTACTGGAACCTCTTTTTGGGAATAGCGAGCAGCATTTTCATTGTCTTCGATTTCCTCGACGTCTTGAAATCTTGCTTCTTTCAAATGGAATTTGATTTTTAGAAAGAAAAAAGAGAGCAAGGTCTGCAAAACATGGTGTGTGTCTGAGCTGGGAAATGTTGAATCTTGGCCCAAAACTACCGCACAAGCCATGGTCAATCGCAGAATCCCTGTGGGGTCGGGAGACGCCCACACTCTATGCTGTGGCCTTGTTGGGGCCAGCAATAAAGACACAGAGAAGAATTGAGTTGACAAATATATTAACAGAAAACAGTAATACAAAGCATATACAAAGGAGCAAGAAATTTCAATCCGACTGTCAGAGCTGACTGCTGGAAACTACACTCACTAAAAAGAGGCACCTGCTCTTATTTGTAACTGGGAGGATCCATTACCATTACATCCCCTCCTAATATTAACGCCACTGGAGTCTCAATATCTTTTTTTTTCTTTAGATTAACGACGATAAAGTCCGTTATTTTCCTTTTCCTCTTTTAAACAGCATTGCTCCGGGGCCGCTTGAGGCATTGGCATATCAAAAGTATCGTAAATGACATCCATTGCTTCTTTTTCTTTGGTTCAAATGTCTCTTGTGAGTTAACTGTGAACCTTTAATGATGTAAACCATATTTCCAACTCTTTTCTCTGTTGTACCAATTCCCCAGAAAAATTTATTATCACGAAACATCCGGGGGAAAAAACTTTCTCTCCAGGTTGATAGTGTTTTTCTTTTTTGGTACAGTGTTTGTTGGAATAGCGAGCAGCATTTGCAGTGTCTTGAATTTCTTTGACGTCTTGCAATCTTGTTCTTTCAACTGGAATTTGATTTTTAGAAAGAGAACTAAGTCTGGAAAAAGTGTTTGTCTGGGCTGGGGAACGTTGGTCTTGGCTCAAAACTACTGCTCAAGCCATGGTCAGTGGTGGAATCTCTGTGGGGTCGTGAGGCGCCCACACTCTACACACTTCACTTTCAAGCATTGCGATAAACAACGGAACTGAGTGAGAACGCTATAACTTAGTGTGCAATCGTGACAGTGTCCACGGACCTCGTTCGTATTTAATTAACTCTGAATTAGTTAGGTGGGGTCTTGTGTTACCCCAAAAATTTTTAAGTGCTCGTAATTCCAAGTTGGTAACTTGTTTCATTGGCTCACTGGAACTACCCTCATGACTCAAAATATTTAGCACGCGGTGTGGCGCAGTTGTAGATCAGTAGTAACGAAGGAAAATTATCATATATATCAAATATGTGGTGCAGTTTAATTTATATTACAATGTATCATTCATACAAAAAGTAAATTAGTAAAGTTAATGATATAAAATGGTGAAATCACTTCGCTAACTAAATTTTAAAGATTTAGTGACCCACTAATCACTCAATGAATGTTATGACCCTTGTTTTTTTTTAATTTAGAGACTGTATTAGGTTTTCATTAAATATGTAAGTACTTTCGACGGTTCGTCTAGTCATCGTCAGGCATGGAAATTATTTTGTTTTTGGTAAAATTCAGGTAGCATCCTTGACGAAAAAATATAATGCGAATCGAAATATGTGTTTTTTTTATATATATATATATATATATATATATATATATATATATATATATAAATGTTCTTTAATACTGTTTATTATAAACAGAGCATTTACTTAAATATTTGTATCTATAAAAAGAATGTATAAACATAAAATGTCTTAAAATATATATATATATATATATATATATATATATATATATATTAAGACATGTCTCATTAAATAATCTAGACCTCTTTTGTCTTCTTATTTTTAATATTATCCTCTCGTAATTACGGAGAAGCTTCTTAATATCCTTATTGAAGGAAGAAAGAAAATTAACATGTTGATGTATATCCATTTTATTCCGAGTACTTTTAACATCAGGACAATGTCATCATTAAGGTCTTGTTTTTTTTTTAAGATAAAAAAATTGTTGTGTTCATCATTTTTCTAAGAGAAAATTACCGTGTTCATCAGGAAATTAATTTTTTACGTGTGAAGTGAAAAACGCTAAGGTTATGTACGGCACAATTTTAAATTTTATCATCTCGACACACGTGCAAACATCAAGGGAGGTAACTAAGTTACTTTAATGTATTTTTTAAAAAGCAAAAGAACTATTTAAATCTATTAGTTAAAACCTAGATATTTTAAACTATGTACTGTAAACATTTGTGCAAGATTCTTAATTAATTTCTCTTCCAAATATGATAAGCACAACTATTTTGGTCTTAATGAAATATACTGCCAAGATATACGTAATATATATATACATATATATATATATATATATATGTTAAAGACATTTTTATGTTTAACGTTCTTTTTTTTTTTTTTATAGATACAAGTATTTAAGTAAATGCTCTGTTTATAATAAACAGTATTAAATAACATTTACCGGCCCGAATGTCCGAGAAATTTTCATAGAAAATATTCGTCCTTTGACAGGATTCGAACCTGCATCCTATACGGAACCGTCATTTACACTTACCGATCATTACAAAAGAACCTTTCGGTAGACAAGGTCGAATTTACTGATTATAAACTTCAATCTTCCATGAATCTCGTACATTCATAACTGCTCTGGCGTATCAAATGTAAACAAATGACGTCATATATTAAGAAATGGACAAAGTCCGACAATTTATTTATTAAAGATTTATGTATTAAATAACATTTACCGGCCTGAATATTTTCCGTATCTTAATTGTATCCATAAAAAAAAAAGAAAAAAAAGAACGTTAAACATAAAAATGTCTTTAATAAATAAATTGTCGGACTTTGTCCATTTTTAATATATATATATATATATATATATATATATATATATATATATATATATATATATGCTCATCATATATTATAAAAATTTAAAACAGTTGACCTCATAGTCTCTTATAACCCTAGAACCATACGACTAAATCCTCTATAAAAAAATGTAGTGTATTAATTTAGATGCCCGTTCAGAGATTGTATCTCTGATGCTAATAATCAACCTGCTACATATATTGGCTTTGCTACAACCACGTTCTCCCGTAGACTAACCTGTCACCTTTCTGATAAACCATGTACATAATATTAGACTGATAGTAGTTGATAACATAATGATACTCAGACAGTAAAAAGAACCTTCAGATATTGGAGGCTATCTACATTAAAACTCAACAAAATTACATTTCAAACTAGTCGCAACACATTACATTGCATCTAAACATTGGTTCTGTTGTAATACTTCGGTCTATTGCGTGGTATGACGTCATTGAACCGCCATCTTGAACTTACGACCTGCGTCTGCTACTCCGCGACCGCTATCATCGCATAGCAATTTTCTATGTCAAAATACCAAAACATCATTTTTGACGGTGGATATCTTTGTTTCATGCCTGTATAACCACTCTGAGGATTGGTCATGTGAGCCGAAAGATTAGGATCAAATTAATAAAAGAAATATCCAAAGTTTGGACAATTTTTGTTTTCATATTCACCAGAAATTAAAGCAAACATTCGTACATGAGAACGGCTTATGATCAGATATAATAGACATTCATTGCGTTAAATTTATATATATATATATATATATATATATATATATATATATATATATATATATATTTCATTACTATTTCAGTCCTGTAATCGAGTTTAGCTAATATAATATCTTTCTATTTATGGAAATATATTTTGTCTATTATTGACGAATAAAACTTTTCTTTGTTATTTTCATTGGTGCATTTCGCATACAATTTACAACATCTGTTTATGTAAGAAATCTAATATAATTTTCATTTCAATGAATAATTATATCTTCAGTTCAAGTTTTGATTTAATGTATAATTTAACGGAGATTGCCTGTTATGTTATTTTTTTTTTCAGCAGTACTATATTTTATATCATTTTGTATTGCGATGTGCAAACACACCAGGGGTCTCTCCATTTTCGGAAATCCGATGAGACTAGACATGTTTAAAGGAAAAAATTACAGAAATCAATAAAAATCTGTTTGTCTATATTTCTGAGATGAGGTATTATGTACATTATTTACATTATTCGGTCTATTGTCCTCATCTTTGTTGCCATATTTATTACAACGTTTCTTTCATTATCTGTCTATATTTCTGAGATGACGTATTATATTTACATTATTTATATTATTCGGACTATTGTCCTCATCTTTGTCGCCATATTTATTACAACGTTTCGGCCTTTCAGTATCTGTCTATATTTATGAGATGAGGTATTATGTACATTATTTACATTATTCGGACTATTGTCCTCATCTTTGTCGCCATATTTATTACAACGTTTCGGCCTTTCATTATCTGTCTATACTTCTGAGATGACGTATTATGTACATTATTTATATTATTCGGATTATTGTCCTCATCTTTGCCGCCATATTTCTTACAACATTCTGGCCTTTCAGTATCTGTCTATATTTCTGAGATGAGGTATTATTTACATTATTTATATTATTCGGGGTATTGTCTTCATCTTTGTCGCCATATTTATTACAACGTTCCGCCCTTTCAGTATCTGTCTATATTTCTGAGATGAGGTATTTTGTACACTATTTATATTATTCGGACTATTGTCCTCATCTTTGCCGCCATACTTATTACAACGTTTCGGCGGAAAGAAATATAAAGGGGAGACAGTCACAGTGGATAAAGGCGTTCGTTAGATCCAGTGACAGGACCCAAAGTGTGTGAGTTCAAAATCCGGTTAAGGCAGTGGAGAACTTTCAGAGGGGAAATTAACAGGAGATAAGTGATAACTGACATCCATTAAACATGGCACGTGGAACTAGAAATGAGCGAAATAAAGTGTTCAGTTCGACATTCCAACCACCTGAAGAAGGCCGGAGCGTACAACGAACGAAACGTTGTAATAAATATGGCGACAAAGATGAGGAGAATAGTCCGAATAGCGTAACTAAAAATCAGTTTATTCTTCTTGAAAATGGATAAATTGACATTTAGCATCGTTAGCAGGGACATTTATGCTGACGTAGTTGCTATATTAGGGGGTGACGCTCCAGCTATATCAACAGTACAAAAGTGGGCAGATGGATTTTGGAAGGATTCATGCCTTTAGTAATTGAAGTGCAATACTAGTTTTGCATGTACTTTACATAATTTGCGTAAGTTCTATGCTAATATTTCCTTCGGTCTCATTCCTCGATTGTGGAAATCTCTTCCGGCTTTTGTATTTTCTGTCGACTACCATTTTCAAACATTTAAATACTATGTTAATCGAATCGTTATCATTTGTCTCCCTAAACCCTGTTCTTTTTATTGTCTCTTACCCTCAGTGACTTTTTCCGTCTCTTTCATTCTCAATACCCCCCCTTGCGTCCTAGTGGCTTCATCGCCTTGCTTTGGATGAAATAATAAAATAGATAAAGAAATAGAACGTCATCTCATTTTAGTCATCAATCATCATCAAATAATACGATCATCATAATTTCAAACTACTAATAATAATAAATCTTAAAGAAGCCATTCAAAATAGAATTACCTTGAAATCGAAATCTCAAAAATGTGGCACATGGGAACATCAACAATCCCTATTGTAGTTGGAACCTTCGGATTGGTTGGAAAAGATTCCAGTAGACAAACTGAAGGGATTCCTGGAAGCCTATTCTTGAAAAAAATACAAAAAATTGTTTTCACAAGTACAGCCCACATTTTACGAAGGGATTTATCTACGTAAAATATGTCTTTTTTTTTTTTTTATTGATCAGTGGAAAATGTCATGTTGCCATTTCTAACCTTAGGTCTTTGAGCGGGACCCGGAAAGAAATTTGTACACACCAGAAATCAAAGGAAATTAAATAATAATAATAATAATAATAATAATAATCAACATAAAAAATAATGCAATAAAATAAAAAATAAAATAATAAAATAAAATAAATAAAGTAATAAATCAATAAAAAAAAAACTAATAAATTTAAATAATTATAAAGAACACATTTACAATATAAAAAAATAAATAAGGATAAAAATAATAAAGACAATACTATTAACACTGTTTCACTGGATTACTTCAACCCTCACTTTTATCCACTGGGTCATGTGCTCTTGAGGACATCAATATATTAATCGTTGGGATTTATAAAGCTAAGTAACCATTTAATTTTTACCAAAGCTCATATTACAATTTGTGGTTATTATTGTTTTTCTCTAGCACTCCGTGTCACAGGTTCACATATTGTATTCATTTCTATGCTTGGTCGGCTCAGGAGATTTGTGTGTCCTAGCTTATGCGCTGATTACTAAAGTTTTCGTATTTTCCAGTGATGTTTTCTGTCTATTATTTCAACCTCATCCCACAAGAGGAGGTGACCCTCCCTTTTCCCTCCATATATAACCAGCCACGCCTGATTTTTTTATTTCCTCACGTGTTACGGTTTTACGGCGACGGTCCGTTACGGAGTAAGGGAGAGTCTTGAAGATGGCTTATCTTGTCATGAGTAACTGAAGCGCAACACTAGATTGACATGTACTTCACACAATTTCACTGTTGAAACTGATAGATGCAACCGTAAGTTCTATGCTAACAGTTCCTTCGGGCTCATTTCTCTTCAGGCTTTTTGATTTCCTGTACACGACTTTCAAAATTTAAATACAATTTTAATCGAATATTTGACTACGTGCTTCCTAAAAAATATCCAAGTTCAGATAACTCTGTATAAAGTCAGGGATTTATTTAACACTGTATTTGAATTGCGAGCATGCCCTTTCTAAATCGATAAAAAAATCAAAATAATTGACTTCTGACAAAGATGGTTTAAAGAAAGTCTACCAAATGCTAATCTAGAAAAAATATTCCCCGATTTTTTTCCCTTATTTTTTTCGTGTGGACCCGTATAATTAAGTTGTTTTGATTAAAATTGATACTTCAGATGAGGTATTTTCACAAAAAATATACAGTGTAACCCGGATATAAGAGACCCGGATATAAGAGAAACCCGGATATAAGAGACCCGGATATAAGAGAAACCCGGATATAAGAGTGATTTTATCTGGTCCCAAATTAGAGCCTGTGTTAATGTATATAAAATAGACCAAACCCGGATATAAGAGAAACTCGGATATAAGAGACTTCTTCTCCGGTCCCGACAACTCTCTTATATCCGGGTTAGACTGTACAGTGTAACCCGGATATAAGAGACCCGGATATAAGATAGATTTTCTCTGGTCCCAAATTAGAGCCTGTGTTAATGTATATAAAATAGACCAAACCCGGATATAAGAGAAACCCGGATATAAGAGACTTCTCCGGTCCCGACAACTCTCTTATATCCGGGTTACACTGTACCTAAATCGGCAGCAATTAAAACCATACGACAACAGAGTTCGTTTTTTTTAAATCACAAATAGTCAATAAGAGTTCAGGAAACCCTAAAACATACACAGATTTCTCTGCATCACAAAACTTTACTTAATCAGTCAGTCAATTATGAGCGATGCGTAATACACGCTTAGGTGATCACGTATGTTTCGATACATAACTTACGCGGCAGAATTTTTTCCCAGCATTTAAGGCTAAAGAAGCCAGTCTGTCCTGCTATTTACCCGTAGCTAGGGGGGAGAAGAAGAGAATTCATACCTTTCCCAAGGGTCAGTCAGTCAGTCTGTTATGTGACATTAAAAGAACAAGAGTTAAGAGTGTAGATAACGATTGACATTGCCTTTAAATTTTTGAAGATTGTTATATAGGAATAAAGTGTCGCTACCTAGTTTGACCAGTGAGCAAACACAGGCGATCACGTGACCATAGAGGAAACGCATGAGTGAAAAGTAGCGTGACGAATAGTCTATCTTCTATTAATATAGGGACCGCTATTCGCTACTCTGTTCACTATCAGCCAGTTATGTGCCGTGCGTGATACACGCTTAGGCGATCATGTATCTTTCGATATATGACTTACGAGGCAGATTTTTTCCAGCAGTAGGTTGCCATTTCTTTCTGCAATAGAACAGTTGCCATCTAAGGCTATAGAACCCGGTCTGTCCTGCTATTTTCCCATAGCTGGGGGGGTGGAGAAGAAGAGGATTCATACCTTTCCCAAGGGTATTAGCACGTAAGTGAATGTAATGGATTCGACTGGAATTCGAACTCGGCTCTCCGATTTCTTCATACCAACCGTTAACCATTACTCCACCGTGCCTCCTCTTTTACTCAATATTGATTCAAAATGGCTTGAACCTAAATGGCTTCATGTATTTTCTAGAATTTTGAACATCAAATATATTTTTTTAATCAGGAAAAAAACAATTTTGATATTTAAATAAGTTATATAACTAATTTCGTTATCTAAGAAAGAAAAACTTACGGAAAACATCAAATAAAACAAAACAATATTTGCACTGGTTTACTCCGATCAATTTATCGATTTATGGTTTGGTTTGGTTTGGTTTGTTTTATGGAATATCAACAATTCAATGGGTCATTTAATGCCGACAACTTTTTTTTTTTGGTAATATTTTTGTTTTGTCAAAAATCTATTTCTGTTAATATTTTTTCCCTCAAAAATGTATACCTGATAATATTATTTTTTCAAAAACGTATAGCTGGTAATATTATTTTTTCAAAAACTTATATTTGGTAATATTATTTTTTTAAAAAACGTATTATTGATAATATTATTTTTTCAAAAACGTATAGCTGGTAACATTATTTTTTTCAAAAACGTATTGCTGGCAATAGTTTTTTTTTTAAAAAAAAACGTATTGCTGGTAATAGTTTTTTAAAAACTATTAAAAAACTATTACCACCAATAGGTGGTAATAGTTTTTTTCTTCAAAAACTTATTGCTGGTAATATTGTATAATTCTTTTTACCTCAGTTTCGGGGTTAACTATTTGCCCATAGCTGGGATCCTAACAGGCACTACCACCCCGGGTCAGGGTGGACCTGGGAACACCAGCAAATTAAGAGGTGGTTCCATGCTCCTAAAAACCTCCTGATCAAAGGCCTTGCTGTTGGACGTAGTTTATGGTCTTACCCAGGATGCAGATGCAGTTTATCGTCACACCCAGGACAGTTATAGATTTATGTTATCAGCCGGCGGTGGTGACCCCCAGCGCGTGGCACCTTTGGAAAGACCTTGAAATTCATACAACGAGCCTTGTGAGTGAAATTAGAACTATTTGGGAGCCATCGTTGGTTTTGCTAGCACGTAGTCACAAGTCATCGTGACCGAGAGTTTGAGTGTGCTAGCCTTGTTCGATAATTCGCTATCCCCCCAGAAACTCTAAGCACAGTTAACTCAGCATAGCTACAGTATACTCCACAGGTGAGCTCTGTGGTTGATGAACAAAAACAAATATGTCTAAGCTAATAGACGGGCATCCTTCGCCGTTTTAGACTGGTGCTCTGCTGAACAATCTTAACCACCCCAAGTCTAGGATTAACCATTTAGGCATTTAGAGAAAATTCTTCTAGCTTGAAAAGTGCAAGTAGTTTTGAAAAAAGTACACAAACTTCAATCTTTAGGTGATACTTTGAATTATATATAATAATAATAATAGACTCTCTCGTCGGTTTCGACGTATGAGGATCTGACAGCTTAATTGATTTAGTTATGAAATGTGCGATAATCTTCAGTGACACTTAAGACCCGCTCCTGATTTACAAAGGAGGTCACATATGTAGCAAGAGTGAGAATTTTGAGATGAGATCACTGTTAGATTGGCTGACCTTTTAGATCTTGCTCTTGCTTCTTGGAGACGATTCAGACAAGCAGATTGAAAACTGCTCAGTCCACTAAAACACGTTGATCTACATTCTATCCGCTCCAAGGCTAATCGCTCAAGGGTGTTATGTGGTATAATGACAGCTGACAAGTTAAATTATATATATATATATATATATATATATATATATATATATATATATATATAAGGGCATGTGTCTATTTTTAGACTATGAGACCCAAGTTTAATTCTCATCATGGTTGAATTGGTAAAAAAGGTGACTTCTTGATGTTATCAGATTGGAGAGGGGATCCCAGTGTGTGACACCTTTGGAAAGTGCCTAAAAGCCACGCCATAGTTTGAACCAAGCCTTATGAGTAAAATTGGGTAGACCGTACGATTTGGCAGCCGTCGATAGATTTGTTAGCAGAAAGTTACGAGGCCTCATGACTTACTGGCTTTGTTCCGGCTGCTAATCATGCCAGATTATGCACTCTCTTCCAGAAACTGTAACTAAGGTCCGCTCTACAGAGCTGCTGTATAAACCACAGGTTGGTTCTGTGGGTGCTGAACAAATACAAATGTGTTTGAGCTGGCGTCTGCAACAAGGATTGGCTACTTCTGTTCATTATTAAGGTGTTTATTTTTACATGATTAATTTCAAAATACGCTTGCATAAAATACCTGAAAGAAAACCAAAAAAAGCTAATAAACGAGAAAGTTATTAAACTTTCAGATTCCTTGATGACTACTTACATTATTCGGACTGTTATCCTCATCTTCATTGCCATATTCAGAATGTTTCGGTCGTTGTACACGCCAGCCTTCTTCAGGTGATTGGAATTTCGAACCTGAGATATTATTTCGTGCACTGGGGTAGATTGTTGTAGATCCACATGCCATGCCTCTTCCGGATGTCTCAGTTATTTGCCTTTAACTAATCTCTCTACGTTTTGGTTCACCACTGCTGTGGTTTGGTATTGAACTCACATCACTTTGGGTCTAGTCACTGGATCTAGCCAACTTCTTTATCCAGTTGGGCATGGATCCTTGAGGATTTATGGCCCACAGGATAAAGACGTTGGTTATTTAAAGGGAAATAACTGAGACATATGTAAGCGGCATTGGACGTGGAACAAGAACAATGACTAGAAGTAACCATTTAGGCATTTAGAAAGAGAACATGCCTCTGACTTGAAGAGGGCTAATAAATTAGTTTTGAAAAAAGGTACACAAACTCCATTTCATAATATATATATATATATATATATATATATATATATTATATAATATATATATATATATATATATATATATATATATATATATATATATATATATTATGAAATGGAAAAAGTCCGACAATTATTTTAAGACGTTGTTATGTACATACATTCTTTTTATAGATACAAATATTTAAGCAAATGCTCTGTTTATAATAAACACTTTTAAACAACAATTACCGGTTTGAATGTCCGAGAAATTGTCATAGAAAATATGAGTCCTCCGACAGGAATCGAACCTGTATCCTATACGAGACCGTCATTTAGCCTAACGTGCTTTAACCGTTTTGGCCACAGAGGAGCGTCCGGTTAGCAAGGTCGATTTTACTGTCTTTAAACTACAATCTTCCATGATTCTCTCAAGTACATTTTTATCTGCTCATGGCGTATCCAAATGTTAACAAATGACATCACACATTATGAAATGGACAAAGTCCGATAAATTATTTTAAGACATTTTATGTTTATACATTCTTTTTATAGATACAAGTATTTAAATAAATGCTCTGTTTATAATAAACAGCATTAACAACATTTACCGGCCTGAATGTCCGAGAAATTTTCATAGAAAATATTTGTCCTACGACAGTGCACGTCAGGCTATATGACGGTTCCGTGTAAGATACAGGTTCGATTCCTGGACGAATATTTTCTATGAAATATGATATATCTGTATGTATTCTCCATATATATATATATATATATATATATATATATATGTATGTATGTGTGTGTGTGTGTGTGTGTGTGTGAAAAGTGTGTGTATATAAATATATATATATATATATATATATATATATAATTATTTATATATTATATGCGTGGTACTTATTAGAAAGCGCTCAATATCAGAGATAGAGCTAACATATATATATATATATATATATATATATATATATATATATATATATATGGTACATATGAAAATCCGCAAGCATGCTGACCAGATTTTACAACACAGACCAAGCCTTGTACAAAACAACTTATTTCGCTACATCTGCAATAACGATTGCTGGCTTCAAGAGTTATTGCAGTTCTTTCGAGAACCAAAAGCATTGATCAGTAGTCATCATACTCATGGAACGAGTCGAAAGTCATAGATAGACTTTTCTAAATTTACATATGTAGATAGATAGATAGATAGATAGATAGATAGACAGATAGATAGATTAGATGGCGTTTATTGCTTCGCTTGGTTGTGAAATGATAAAAACCTTGACAGATATATATATCTATATATATATATATATAGAAAAAGTTTCAAATTAAAAATTATAATGTTTTATTTTATGAAAGTATTTATTTATTTATATATATATTTGATATTTCAAATTGTCCTCAATTTTTCATCAGAAATAACTGTTTGTTACAAATAAATTAAAATTACTGTTTGTTGGCAAGTAGCGTCCTTCGAGAGACGCGGACGTCACGTGATATGGAACGTCACTGTTCAGATATTCCTAACTTAAATCTAACTGTCATAAATATTTTAAAAAATATTTTTTTACTATATCTAAAGAAATTGCTTAGCTATTGAAATATTTATAAAGATTTAAAACACCTAAGTCCCTATTCAACCCCTAATTTATGTGTATTTAATTTTAAAATCCAGTATGTTTTTTTTTTTCTGCGTGTGAATGTGGAAGTAAAATCGGAATCTATTAATAAACATTTGCAGTTTTCTAATGTGTCCTGATTGATTGTAGTGTTTTAGCTATGGGGGGAATAAGGGTTGTTTTGACGTATTGTTTGTTTATGGTTATTAAAACGAAATCTAAAATTGTTTCCAGACTCACCAATATATCCACTATTAGGACATAAGTTGCAGAATAAATAATAGATTACGTTATGGGTATCGCAGGTGAGGTTAGGTGGCTGTATCCTGATATTGGTGTTGGGTACGTAAAATGTATTAGCTATTACTAAATGTTTGCAAACTAAGCAACGAGGTTTGTTACATTTGTAATTTCCTGTTTGGTTTCTATTGTTTAGATATTTGGTAGAGGTGAGGATAGCTGATAAGTTAGGTGATTGTTTCATTGCATTTATGGGTGGTTTATCGAAAATGTCTTTGATCTTGTTGTCTAATTGGAGGTTCTTGTCATCATTTTTTAAATTGTGAATAAGTGTGTGGGAATATTGATTGTGGTTAAAAACCATGGGAATCCGATTGTTGTTTTTATTTTTCTTGTATGTGAGAAGTGTGTTACGATTTATCAGGATAGTTTTATTTAGTGCTTCTTTTATTATTTTTATTGGGTATTTGCATTTTTAGGAATTGTTTTGTTAAGTTATTAATATTGTATAGAAAATCTAAATGGTCTGAGCATATGCGTTTGGTTCTAAGAAATGAGCTGTATACAATAGATTTTTTTAATTTAAAGGGATGACAGCTGTTAAAGTGTAGGAATTTATGTTGGTTTGTGGGTTTGTTGTATAGACTGGTAGAAAGTGTATGTTTGTTTAATTTTATCATAACGTCTAAGAAAGGGATGGATGTGTATGAGTGCTCCATGGTAAATTTAATTGTATCGTGGAAATTGTTGCAGAAAGTGAAAAAAAAGGTTTTTAATTTTTCTGATCCATGAGTCCATAATAAGAAAATGTCATCAATATATCTAAAGTAATGTGATGGTTTATATTCCGAATTGTCTAGTATCTTCTTTTCTAGAATGTGCATAAAGATATTAGCATAACTAGGTGCCATTTTTGTGCCCATTGCTGTGCCACTAATCTGTAAATAGTGTTTGTTGTTGTATTTAAAATTATTATGTGTTAAGATGAACTTTATTAATTGGCATATATCTGTAATTTGGTAGTTAGGTAATTTTTTTTGTTACTAAGGAACTCATAGCAAGCTGATACTCCTTCAACATGTGGAATGTTCGTGTAAAGGGACGAAACATCCATCGTTACTAGGATTGTATCATGGTGGACTAAGTTAATGTTTTGTAATTTGCTGAGAAAGTCAGTAGTGTCTCTAATATAACTAGGTATGTCAGGCAATAAAGGTTTTAGGATATTGTCTATGTACCCAGATATAAGTTCTGTGAGGGTGCCAATGCCTGATATTATGGGTCTACCAGGTGGCATGATTTTAAGGGTTTTTGAAATTTCATAGATGTTCTCTTCATTATTTGATTGTGTAATTTGATGTGGGTCGGATGAAAAAGTGTTAGGGTGTTTTTCTGAAATGATTTTGGGGAGTTTATGTAGTTTTGGGATAGTGTAGAATGTTGCTGTTTTAGGGTTCTCAGGAATAAGAGATTTTATGGTATTTTTTATGTTGTAGTTCAGGTTCTGAGTGAGAAGTGATAATTCTGTTTTGAATGTGCTAGTTGGGTCTAGAGGTAAGGGTACATAGAATCTGTTATTTTGAAGTTGTGATTCTGATTCTTTAATGTAGTGGTTAGTGTCTAAGATGGTTATAGCTCCGCCCTTGTCGGCTGGTACGATAATTATGTCTCGTTGTTTTTTAAGAGTATAGATGGCTTGGTGTTCTATTTTGGATAAGTTGTATTTTTTATCTGGTATCCTTTGTTTTTAAGAAGTAATCCATGTGTTGTCTGGCTTTGTGGGCATATTGATCCAAGTGTTGGTTACGTCCGCTTGGTGGGGTCCATATATTGTTCTTCGTCGGAGGAAGTTTGGAGCATGATTGGTTAGCGCTGTTGTCTGTATTAGAAGTAGGTTTGTTGTCTGAGAAATATTCTTTTTAGTCTCAGTCTACGAAGGTATTTTTTCCATATCGTAGCAAAGGTTTAGAGGTTTTAGTGGTTGTGAGGGGCAGAATGATAATCCTTTATTTAATAAAGAGGTTTCTCCTTGGGTGAGAGTGTATTTAGATAGGTTAGCGATGTGGTTGTCAGCAGAGGTAGTATTGGTGTAGTGAACATAATGAGATCTTCGTGGGATCTGTTGTATTAAATAATCTTTCAGGTAAGTTATGTGTTGTAAAATGGGGTCCTCAGCAATTAGTTTATTGAGTTTTTGGTTTTTCAAAAATATACACTGTGTCATATATATAGACAGATGCATATGTGAATAAATTAAGATAGATGGATAGCGAGCAGATTGAGGTAGCTACTTAGCGCACTAGATAGATAGATAGATAGATAGATAGATAGATAGATAGATAATGAACAGACCGAGAGAGAAACAAAAATAGATAATAAAAAACAGACCGAGATAGAAAGAAAGAAAGAAAGAAAGAAAGGATATGAACGGACTAAAATAGATAGATAGATAGATAGAATTAGAAAGAAAGAAAGAAAGAAAGAAAGAAAGAAAGAAAATGAAATAAAAATCATATTCGAGGAAAAATGGTTTTAAGAAAGAGAAAAGAAAGGAAAAAGAATGAAAAAGAAAGAAAAAGAAAGAAACATATTCAACGAAAACGAGTTTGTCAAAAGAAAGAAAAGAAAGAAACCACATCCAACGAAAGAGTATTTTTCAAAAAAGAAAGAAAGAAAGAAAGAAAGAAAGAAAGAAAGAAAGAAAAGAAAAGCAATTAGGATAAAAACCAAGTCAGAATGAAAAAGATTAAATGAGAAATAGATAAATTCTCCCACCCCCATCTAAGTCTAAATATAGATAATGCGTGTGGATCTATCTATCTATCTATCTATCCATCTATCTATCTATCTATCTATCTATCTGTGTGTGTGTGTTTGTATGTGTGTGTGCGTGTGTGGGTTGGAGGGCAGATAATTATGTAAACAGATATGAGCAGACTGCGATATCGAACCAGACAATGACTGAATAAAAATTGGTTAAGAGCTCGGAACAAAATGAAATAGTTACGCATATATGAACAGCTTTAGATTAGACAGATAGATATGAACAGACTGAAATAGATAGATAGATAGATAGATAGATAGATAGATAGATAGATATGAACAGACTGAAATAGATAGATAGATAGATAGATAGATAGATAGATAGATATGAATAGACTGAAATAGATAGATAGATAGATAGATAGATAGATAGATATGAATAGACTGAAATAGATAGATAGATAGATAGATAGATAGATAGATATGAATAGACTGAAATAGATAGATAGATAGATAGATAGATAGATAGATAGATAGATAGATATGAACAGACTGAAATAGATAGATAGATATGAACAGACTGAGATAGATAGATAGATAGATAGATATGAACAGACTGAGATAGATAGATAGATAGATATGAACAGACTGAAATAGATAGATAGATAGATAGATATGAATAGACTGAGATAGATAGATAGATAGATAGATAGATAGATAGATAGATAGATAGATAGTCCTTCTTTTGTTTTTGTTTTTCGCTATTGTGGCTCTTTTCCCATGTCCACATTGTCTACATAGTTGTATATGATAGATAGATAGATAGAAACCTTGTATATGTATACGAACAGACTGATATGTAGAGGGATATAGATAGATATGAACGGATTGAGATAGATAGATAGATAGTTAGAACTTGTTTTTCTTTTATTTTACTTTTTCGTTATTGCTGTTTTTTCCTATGTCCATAGTGTCTACACAGATGTAATATGAACATTGTGATATTATCTAAAAATAAATACGCTCAAATTCACCTTCATCCCTGCCGTGCGCCAACGTAGAATCCCCGACTGACGCCATTTCAGTCGAGTTTCGATCCTCGCTAGAGGCAACCAGACGTCTAGCCACACTGATGAGCTGTGATACAGCGATACGGTCTGTGGTTGATATATATGCTCCTGAAACTTTTATTTCGGTTGATCTCTCTGTAGAGGAAGTGTACGTTTGTAAACAGTGGCTATTACGACTAATAATGCAAGACTCTTCGGTAAATCGAATCGAGTTCTCTCAGCCACGGTGTGTTTATCTAAAAATAAATACGTTTAAATTCACCTTCATCCCTGCCGTAGTAGAATCCCCGTCTGTGTCTGTGGATGACAATTTGAAAAATTTATTTCGGTTGAGCTCTCTGGGGAGGAAGTGTGGGTTTGTAAATTGTGATGATTACAGCTAATAATGCAAGACACTTCGGTAAATCGAATCGAATTCTCTCTATCACTGTCTCAAAATAAATACGTTTAAATTCACATTCATCCCTGCCGTTGTAGAATCCCCGACTGACGCCTATTCAGTCGGGTTTCGATCCTAGCTAGAGGCAACCAGACGTCTAGCCACACTGATGAGCTGTGATAAAGCGAAACAGTCTGTCTGTGGATGACAATACATATATATATATATATATATATATATATATATATATATATATATATATGAACATGCTGCGATAGAAAGAAAGAAAGAAAGAAAGAAAGAAGAAGAAAATCAACTAAGCTCACCTACATAAACGCGATAATATTGACCACCAAATAGATCTTATATTATTTCCCTATTTATTGCCTGAATATATGCGTGAGTTTAGTCAGAAGGTTGGGAAAAATTAGTAATTGCCATTTTCGCCTAATTGCATCAAAGTTAAACTTTATAACTGCCCACCGGGAGCCATTCACATATCAGATATCTTCTTTAATATTCGATTTTTCAACAAATCTTCTAAAAATTGCAAATGCCTGATAGTCTATTTCGTCGGGGAGATTATATTTATAAGGTTGCTAGGTAGGGAAACGTTAGATGCGTTCAGGTAATTTATACAACTGAGATATCAATTGCGTACGGATTACTCCCCAGAGAGTGGTACAGACGAAAAGCACAGATAATTATGTTACGGCTATAAAAAAAAAAAAAGAGAGACAAAGAAAAAAAACGTAAAATAAAAAATAGAAAAAATAATTCATAAAAAAGAAAAAAAATGGTGTATTTATAAATAAAGAAAAGAAAGAGTAAATGAAAAATAGATTTAAAAAAATCGAAAAGGAAAAAAAGAAAAAGCGACGATAGGAAGAAAGAAAGAAAAGAAACGTGAAATTGAAGAAAAATAAAAAAAAAAGGCAAAGAAAGATATGGTGAGGAAGAAAAGAAAAATAACTGGAAAAGAAAACAAAAAGAAATAAACAACAAACATTCAAACAAATAAACAAAAATTAAATAAAAGGGAAAAAAGAGAGATTAATAAGAAAGAAAGAAAGAAAGAAAGAAAGAAAGAAAGAGAGAAAATAAAAAATAAAAAGACTAAAAGCGAGAAAGAAAGAAAGAAAGAAAGAAGAAAATGAAGAGGAATTAAGAACAAAAAAGAAAGCAACAAAGAATGAAGGCATAAATCAGAAATAGAAAGGAAACAAAAGATGGACATGAAAGAAAGAAAGAAAGAAAGAAAGAGAAAGAAAAAAAGAAACAAACAAACAAACAAACAAAAAAAGAAAGAAAGGAAGAAAGAAAGAAAGAAAGAAAATTAATGAAAATCATATTCATGAAAAAATAATTTAAAGAAACAAAGAAATCATATGCAACGAAAAAAATATTCAAAGAAAGAAAGAAAGAAAGAAATGAAAAGAAATAAGAATAAAAGCCAAGCTAGAATGAAAGAAAGATTAAATGAGAAATAGAAGAGATAGATTGTCAGAAATAAAGAAAAAAGAAAGAAAGAATGAAAAAAAGAATGAAAAAGAAAGAAAAATAAGCAAAGAAAAAAGAAAGATAGAAAGAAAGAATGAAAAAAGAATGAAAAAGAAAGAAAAATAAACAAAGAAGAAATAAAGAATAAGAAAGAAAGAAAAAAAGAAAGAAAGCAAAAAACATAGGAAAAAAGCAAAAAAAAAGAAAGAAAAAGCAAAAAAGAAACAAAGAGAGAAAGAAAAGAAAAAAAAGAAAGAAAGAAAGAATAAAAACCGATTGAATGGAGAAAGCGCTAAAAATAATATCTTTATTATCATTTATTGAACTAGTTTTAATTTCAATCAATGAATTCTCATTTTTCATTTTTCTGCCACTGGGATCGAAATCACCAGCGGCCTAAAATACGAGCAATTTATTAATAAAACATTGCGGATCAAACGACTGTTTCCCTTACCCAGAGGGTCGCAGGTTCGAAATCTGTTGATCAATGACCGAGATGTACTGTAATTAAAAATAGCCTGTTTTATATTTACGGGAAAATGTTGTCTTGTCCGGGTTTTGAGTCGCTGATTGATTCGGCCTACGCAGTTTGCTTTCCTTTTCTCACAGTGCGAATTGATATTCTGTGTATTTAATATTTACCAACGTATTTATCTGGCAAATTTTTGGTCGAAAAGGATCCTTAAAGAAGAATGCTTTCCTACGTTTTCAAATCTTAGGGTGTCACACATAAAATGGCGGATTTTTTGATTTGTTGTTGATCCGGTCGTCTAACGAAATAACTTCGTTCATATTTTTAAAAAATCTTGACCCTTCCCTGACTCTTTTTCTTTCTAGATAATTTTTCTTTTAATATATTGTTACTCATTAGCACAACAAAAATGATTACAATGAAACAACATCGAGTAATCTTATTGTATGAGTCAGTGGCGTAGCTAAAGGTGGGCGAGGGGGAGCGGACCGCCGCGGGTGCCAGCACAGGAGGGGTGATACAATGTCACCCCCAACAAAATTTTTCAACCAGGCTAAGGTGCCAAAAATAGTCTGACAACAGTGGTGGAGACACAGGGTTTCGCAGGCTGGCATATGACCCCCTAGAAATAATTTATGACCTCCCAGTTTTGTCCCCCCGTCAGAAATGTTCTAATAAATTGTCGGGAAATTTCTGAGCAGGAAAAATAGCAATGTTTTCAGCTTTTGATTTGAACTGATTATTTTGTGGTATTGGATTTTGTCTTGGATCATACATGTAAACAGTAACGTACCGGTCAGTAGAGTAAAGTAGAGGTAGAGCATGTATGAAAATTTAGCAACAGCTAACCATTCAGCATAGGGTGAATCGGGGTCATTGGGGTGACATTTGAGCGTACCGCTCCGGGTGACGTTTACTCTAGCTACGCCACTGATATGAGTAAAAACTGGGAAAAAAAGAACCATTTTTGCATCGAATCATTAAATGCGATGAGAAATGGATACTCTTTCACAAAATTAGGAGAGTAGGCCAGTGAATTACCAAAACAATACCCAAAACTGTACTCTAAAAAGCAAATAGTTACTGTATGGTGGTCTTTCATAGGGGTAATTCATTATTCATTCTCAAGGGAAAACAATAACAGCAATCGCGTATTGTGGAGAAACTGAATGTATACACGAAAAATTGAAAAAAAAAAAACATCCTAGACTTGTGAATAGGGATGATCCAATTTTGCTGCATGGCAACGCATGGCAACGCATGGCCGCAGGCTTCTCAATCAACTGCCCAGAGGCTGCATCACCTGAATTATGAAATTTTGCTTTATCCTCCATATTTACCTGATATCTCTCCTACTGATTATCACTTATTAAAGAATTTTGAGCTTTACTTACGCAATAAAACATACTCCAATACGGCAGAGGCAATCAAAACATTTGAACTATTTATCACATAAAAGGATTAATAAATATATATTATTCCTCGCTGTTAAGACTATATGAGCAATATATATATATATATATATATATATATATATATATATATATATATATATATATATAATGAACTCTCCCATCGGTTTCGACGTATGAGGATCTGCCAACTTGATAGATTCAGTTATGAAATTTTTTGTGGCACTTAAGACCCGCTAGTGATTTATAAAGGAGGCCACATATGAAGCAAGAGTGAGGATTGTGAGATGAGATCACTGTTAGATTGGCTGACCTTTTAGATTTTGCTCTCACTTCTTTGAAGACGATTCAGACAAGCTGATTGAATATATATATATATATATATATATATATATATATATATATATATATATTGAACAATATAGGCATATTCTATCTATTTTTATAATAATTCTTTCTAATTCTCTAATTAGGTCTTTGTTGTTTAGTTGAAATTCATCAATTAAGGCGCCGTATATTTAGTTAGCCGAAGTACTTTCGCTCTCACCCGGGATCATCCTCAACATTTAATGCCGTTTGTATTTTTACCATGTCTGATTAGCTCCCTTATATTGTGAACCCTTGTTTAACAAGAAAAAAAAAACACCATACCAGAGCAACAACGGTTAATTTTAAAATATTGTAACAGAGCGCGTTCATGCGTGTTTACAAAATCATCATCACAACGATTACAGTTACCTTAAGTTTGTCTTCGCAATTCACCTTTGAAGATGATCTCGGAGGAGATCGAAAATACCTCGGTTAACAGAAAATAAGGCACCTTCCTTGATCAATCTCAATTTAACATCAAAAAGCTAATTAGAGACGTATAAAAGATTCTTATAAAAATAAATAACCATATATCTATATTATTCAATGAAACATGCTTGAATGAAGATATACTGCCTATATATATATATATATATATATATATATATATTTGGATTAATGTGAGTTTGTGGCGGTGTATTTCACGCCCTTGCAATTGGCAGGCCGTGAAATTATTTAAATTACAAACAAAAAACTACATAGTTTTCTCTTCAAAGTAAACTCTCTTGAATCTAATGCCCTTTTCCATCCTTCTCTGCCACACTTCAATGCACTGCTGGAAGGATTCTTCTAAGATGCCCCTCAGCTCCGGCGTTAGGGTCCTCTTGATGGCCTCCACACCTTCAAAACGGGTCTCCTCGTGGATCCACTTGATCTTGGGGAAAAGAAAAAAAGCCACACGGAGAAAGATCAGATGATGTTGTTTCAGTATTGCGCCTTTTATTTCTCGGCCATGAACTGTCGGATTCTTATGGCGTTGTGAGCAGGTACATTGTCGTGGTGAAACATCCACGATTAGTCGTACCACAAAGGCATTTGAAAGAAATGCAGTCCTTGGAGAAAGCTAAGATTGCAGTTATATACTCTCAAGATATCAGTTATGGTCCGGTTGCTTGTACCACGGTGATAGTCCAAGGTAGAATCAATAAAGAAGAACTCGAACACAGGTATAGAATAAAACGGATATATTACAAACAGGAATATATACAGAGAAGTAGAAGTGTTAGTAGAGAGAACAATGTAGTCTCGACATGTATCACCATTGCAATGTCTTGCAGTAATTGTCTGGACGTGACTCTGTTTCGGACTGCCTCTGACTCGACTCTTGACTCGACTTGAACTACTGACTCGACTTGAACTACTGACGATATTCAGTCACCCCACCTTGAGGGCATCATGTGGCACAAGGCCGGTTTAACGTGGTATCTCAGAGCCCGTGGGCTAGGCCCAAAATATGACCATTCGGGGAGGTAAACCGACCCTGAACCCGTATAAACGGGTTCAGGGTCGGTTTACCTCCCCGAAGGAGACTCCGCCCTTCGGCGTAGCCTCCTTCGGGTTCCTCTCCGCTCGAAGGCAGAGAGTTCAACCGAACAGTCGCTCAGGAAGTGAGCGACTGACTCCTTGCCTACTCCTGTGGCGCAGTATTTAAGTATGGAATAGTCCATTATTATTATTATGGGTAAGATCCCATAACAATATCCTTATCCCCATTTCGTCCAGATCTCACACAGCACACCCAGTCCCGTTATTTTTCAGACAGACCTCGTCACACACACACACACACACACACACACACACACACACACACACACACACACACACACACACACACACACACATCTATATTTAGACATAGACGGAGAGGTGCAGAAGTCTGCATTCTGATGTTTACTCATCGAAGTACCGTTTGTGGGTGGTGATGGATGGGCCTGACTGAGAACGTTTCAATATCAATTTTAATCTATATATAATCTATATATAATCTATATATATATATATATATATATCTTCATCGCAAGCTATTGATTGTTTTCCATTTGCGAAACAATTTTATCAGATGCAGACAAGTAACGAGGCAGGCAAAAATTGAAAGCATTTATAAATAAACGGTCCAAGTTACAGTAAGGAAAAATGTCAATTTCTAATATCTTTCATTCATTTATTTCCTCCCATTTTAAATTTTCTTTTTTTTATCTATTTTTTTTTAAAACCCTGCATCATCTTTAGTTCAGACCGGTCGATAAATATTGATTTTAAACTGATAAATAATCAAGCTTTATTATTAGCTGGTTAATATGCATGGTGCGTCTGCTTCAGATATGAAGCATCAACTGTTTCCCCCGGAGTCAAGTGTATAACAAGATGGTAACCCTGGTTCAACTTTTTTTATTGCATGAGAATGATTAATGATAATTTAAAGCATAAAATTCCAATATCCTGTGAGTGTTACATTTTCCAAGTCCCCTTTCTCATTATTTATGAAATTTCAATTGTCTCTTTCTGGTCCCAAATATAAGTGTTCGTTACGTTTTCATATTCTCAAAAACATCGTCATTGCTTACCTGTTCATTCCATTGTATTCCCAACATCCTTCTGTAGAACGATATTTCTGTTGCCTCAATCTCTTTTTCTTCCGTGGGGACATTATCCAGCATTCACTGCCATATCAGAGAGCCGATATTGCATAACACTTCAGTACCCTTTTCTTTGTTTCTAACGAAAAGTTTCCTATTTCTTAATACTTTGTTTAGCTTTTGGAAGGCAACTTTCGCATTTCCAATGTGCCTTCGGATTGGTGACGCATTTTACACCCTCTGTAAAAACACGTTCTAGCTAGTTCAATTTTTATGTTATTTACATTCGGAGAAACGTTCATGAAAGTATGTTTCGAAAATAATATCCGACAATACATTTCGCCTATATGGCTTCATCAGATGGATACCGAAAAATCTATCTGATGAAGCCATATAGGCGACAGGCATTATCGGATATTATTTTTGAAATATACTTTCATAAAATTCCAAATGTAAATAACTTATAACTCTGACGGGATTATGTACACAAATTTATTACATAGATAGGTAGATAGATAATGAAGAGACTGCCCAAATTTATTACATAGATAAGTAGATAGATAAGGAAGAGACTGCTCCAATTCATAGTTTACATCTTGGATTGTTCCTTTATCTGACAATCATACATTCTGTGTTCTTACAATTGACACACTTAGTCCTTTCTTATCGCTTTCCTTTGCTATCTTCGCCTGTAATTTATTTTCCGTGTCATCTTTCTATCTTATATTGTTAAGATTGTGGCCGCCAATAATGAATCTATGTAAGTGTTCTAATTATCTCAGAGTCGCTTCACTGCACAGATTGATTAGATCCGGTGAGAAGACACACATTTGTCTTCCGCTAATTCCTATTTTCTATCCGTATGCAGCTTGTTTGCAGCAAGTATAGATTCTAGATTGCTCTTTCAATCTCTCTATTAATTGGTGTTAAGAAATTCATTCTTTAATCCACGATATAGGTTGAATCTACCGTGTAAAAACTAAGTTGTGTTAGTGTACTTCAAATTTATTCTTAACTGTCATGTATAGTTAGTTCGGTAGTGTGGCCTATAATCTGTTGTTAACTGGGGCAAGAAATGACTTGTTAATTTTGACGCCTCCAAAACGAAACTGTCATTTAATCATCTGAGAGAATCCGTTTGGACTTCCATCAGTATGGCTGATGCTAACCTCTAGGAGAGTGACCCATTAATCATTCTCGAACTAACTTTCCACTAACATGAAACTGAATCAATTGCTCGGTCTGCAGCTAGTAAAGTTGGTTCACTCTCTCGATAATTTTTCTCACCGGAGCCTATCTTGCACATTTATAAGTCTAAATTCGTCCATGCATTGAATATTGCTGCCACAAATGGTATAGTGCCCCTGCTATGTATTTAGAGATGCTCGATAAAATACAAAAAAAGAATCTGCAATGTTATTAATCCTAACCAGGCATCTCGGTTCCAGTTTCTTCCCCACCGTCATAACTTAGCTTCTCTGTGTATTTTCTATAAATATTTTCATGCAAATTGTTCTGACGAACTTTCCTTTATAATACCTAGACTTCATGAATTTAAACGCAGTACTAGATTGGCCGCAAGGACTCTTCATTTTACAGTTGAAGAGGCTAGATGTAACCGTAAGTTCTATGCTAGCAGCTTCTTCTCTCGAACTTCTCGCTTTTGGAACTCTCTTCCAGCTTCTTGCTTCCAAGTCAACTTTTAGCTTCAAAAATTAAAATAATCTCAATCGTTATCCTCTGTGTTCTTATATCGATATTTCTATTTATTTGGTGCCAAAAATGGACAGCCAAAAACTTAGTCAATAGTTTGTAATATCTCGTTCTTATAATCTACATACTGAGTCTATACTATTTTATAATAGCTGCCTGTTAAATAGGCTTTGATTCTATGCAGCCAGTATAAATTCCTCTTTTTCTTCTTTTGGCGAAGCACACTTCAGCCATTGATGAGTTTTACATTGATATCGATATTTCTGACTGTATATTAGGTATGTAAGTGTTTTTGTTCCCAGAACTTTTTTATTGTTTAATCATTGCGCCTCAGCATTCCTTTTCTTCTTCTTTTTCATCTTCTCGAATCATTTCGTTCCAGGTAAGATGGTAACGTCACTAAAACGCAAGGGGTTACTGAGAGTGAAAGAGAATGAGAAGACATTAGTGTGGAGAAAGGACAATAAAAGAACAAGTTTCAGGAAGACAGAGGATGGCGATAATGCCACTAAGACGCAAGGGGTTACTGAGAGTGAAATAGAATGAGAAGACTTTAGTGAGGAGAAGGGACAATAAAAGAACAAGTTTCAGAAAGACAGAAAATGGCGATAGTGCCACTAAGACGCAAGGGGTTACTGAGAGTGAAATAGAATGAGAAGACTTTAGTGAGGAGAAAGGACAATAAAAGAACAGGTTTCAGGAAGACAGAAAATGGCGATTGATGTTACAATATTATTAATGCATCGAATATTGCTGCCACAAATGGTGTGGTGCACCTGCTATGTATTTAGAGATGCTCGATAAAATACAAAAAAGAATCTGCAATATTATTAATCCTAACCACGAATCTCGATTCCAGTTTCTTCCCACCGTCATAACTTAGCTTCTCTGTGCCTTAAACACTAATATGGGATATTAATATTAGTGTTTAAACTTTTTTATTTACTTTTGAAGATCGTAAGTGGCAAGGGAGCAAGACACCAAAGAGTTCCACAAAAACTATTAGAACAGAACATACCGTTTTCTTTTCATTCTTATCATTGTTTGTCTATTTGCACAGCTTATTGGATGTTATTTATACTATAAAAGTCTTATCTTCCAGATTATTTTTATATTAATTCTTGTGTTTTAGCAGACTTTTTAATAATTTTAGCTTCATTTGTTGATTGCGTATTTTTATTTGTTTACTTGTCAGCAATGTTCTGCTCCTTTACAAATTTATTGTTCGCATAAAAATTGAAGTATTTCTCTTTTTTGCTTTTTTTTCCTCATGAGATGACTAGTATGAATAATCCCAAAACCCAAAACAGGAAAAAGATGTTGGAAACAAAAAAAAAAAAAAAAAAAAAAAAGAAAAGAAAGAGTAATGAAGAGTTAAGCAATATCACTTCTCTCATCTGGCAGTGAATACTGGGCAACCTCCTTACAGATGAAGAACAGATGAAGACGAGAGTTGAGGTAAGAGAAATGTGATTCCACGGAAGGATAATGAGAATATTATGGATTGAACACGTGATTAACGACGAGAAAATGAAAACAAAAAGGAAACTTATATTTGGAAACAGGAAGAAAGAGTTCAAAATTTCTAGGGCGCATAATGAGAAAAGAAGGTTTGGAAAATGTAACACTCAGAGAGACAAAAGAAAATAGTGTGCTTGTATAAATGGTTGGCAGAACAAATTATGTAATATATATATATATATATATATATATATATATATATATATATGCATGTATATATATATATATATATATATATATATATATATATATATATATATATATATGATACAATATCGTAATCCTTCTGGAATTTCTAGGAGTTTATAGATCAAGGGAGAGCTCTATGTCAAGAGATAGAGCCAAATTATAATTAATTAAAGAATATTAAAATCCCATAGGTAATTGTTGTGGATTCCGAGATGAATTCGGTCTCCAAGGAATGACAAACGCAATAATTAAATATAAGAAATAAAATATATTTACACAAATCTTACAAAGAGTAATACTGTTAATAAATCCAGGAACGCGGTTAGTAGCAAGTAGGACTTCCTTAGAGTGTAAGTGCTTGTAACTGACTTCTACACGAGGTTACCTCACTCTATCTCCGTTCGTATATTCTCTCTCTCACTATCCGTATACCCTCTCTGACTGTCTAACTCTGGGTATTTAACGACAGCAGTCCAAGTAACACTCGGTAGAGTCCACTTATATAGAAAAGGGGTGGATCCCATAACAGTAATAATTTTTACTTCATGAGAGCTCTACAAAAAAGATGCTCTTAATCTTCAATCTCAATAATATATATATATATATATATATATATATATATATATATATATATATATTAATATTATTATTGTTATTATTAATTAAAAGAATATCAAACACTTAAAATCCCATAGTTAATATATCTCAATCTTCAAGATCTACAGACAAATCAAAAGGTGATTTCTTTGTAGGTCTTGAAGATTGAGAGTTGCTTGATTGAAAGGGATATTAAGGGATTGGTATTTTTAATTATATATATATATATATATATATATATATATATATATATATATATATATATATATATATATATATATATATCATAAAAACACTCCCTATCTTCGGTGGACTGATTTAAAATCTATCAACACCTCTGATATAGCTTGAGGCTGATAGCAAAAAGACAAACATCCCTGAGTGCTATCTGGGTTAGGAAGTTGTGGAGAACCCTGATCGCCCCCCTCCTTATTGGACACGGCACATTAGAAGAAAGTTACGAGGGTTCAGACAAAGAAATAACGCTATGGAGACATGTAGAAAAAATGTGGCGTTTATTGTCAAGAACTCATTCCGACTGAGTAGTCGATCCTCATTGGGTGCTACATATATTCGGCCTTGTGCCATATCTAAGCTTCGCATAGTAAATCACTATAGTCAAGAAGTCCTATGTGACCGGAAATTACGAAATTCTTTAGTAACGTGTTGTTATGGAGAAACGAAACGTTGTTATGACATAAACTCAGAGCGAGGCGTTCATTGAACTGTGATGTAGTCATTAAACTAGTGTAAAGCGATCCTCAGCGATGTAATCATGTATTAGCAAAGATGTTAAATGCATCTACCATATTCCGATACTTAGAAAAGATGGTGAGAGTCAGCAAGTTAGATGTTTGCATTTCACACGCTGATAGCTAATAGGTGTGGTCTTTAAATAGCTTTTTAAGCCAGTTTGTTTATAGCCAGTGTTTGTTTATAGGTTAACACAAGTTGAGTCATTATTAGTGCTTACCACTATTATTTCTCGTAATAAGAAGAGAGTCAACACCCGCCTTCATTATTATTATTATTATTATTATTAATTTTATTTGTGTATGATATGTTTCCTGCTTTGTATCCTGTAAAGCTGGGTCCAAACTATGGTCCTTAGGCCCTATAGGAGAATTGTCATTTAATTAATAGCACGTTTTTTTAGTTTTCTCGTGCATGAGAAAACTCCTTGGCGTTTTCGATTGAAAACAAACAAAAAAACAATGAGTTTTTGCGGAAAATGGTTGAAAGTTTTATGGGTCAACAGGAACCTCTTCTCGCCACTATCAAATGGGGAAAAATGGCGCGGTTTCGACACATTACGAAGCACGATAGCCTGTGCAAAACCATCATGGAAGGCACCGTTGAAAAACTGGTTGGACAATGTCAAACCATGGACAGGTATGACTGTAACAGATTTGCTGTTGGCTGCCGTTGATAGACCGTCAGTGGGGAGAGATTCAGTGTGGCTTCTGCATTCGAATCTGCCCTACGATTACAAAAATCAAGGGGATGATGATGATGATGATAATGACGATGATTTTTCTTAGTCTATGGGATATTCTTAGTAGAGCGATCTTCTGGAAAACTTGTATGCTGATGTTACCCGGGACACTGTTAGTAAAATTGTCCATTCCTTTGCTCACGAGACCCAGAACGCCGATTACTATTGGCACAGTTTCCATTCCCCACATCCTGTTAATCTCGATCTCCAGGTCCTTGTATTTGGACAATTTCTCGATAATTTTCATGTAGGTGTTTCTATCAGATGGTATTGCTATGTCAATAAGCATACACTACCTGAATTTTTTGTCTTTTGTGATAATGTCAGGTCTGTTGGCTTTTATTTCCCTGTCAGTTTGGTATGCCCCAGAGGATTGTACATCGTTATTTTGGGTGACTGGTTGGTATTCATACCATCTCTCAGTGGTTTATTATTATTATTAGTAGTAGTAGTAGTAGTACAACAGAAGAAGAGTACGAATTAAGAAAAGAAAAGCAGTGTTTAATAATATTTCAACAGTATGTCTGTCTTCTTCAAGTTATGTTTAAAAACTGTATACAAGTATAAAAAGGTATGATAAATATTTCTAAAAATGCAAGTCTTTGTAGAAACGGATGTAGTGATAATCAGCGCGATAAAGCGAATGGAACGCAACCAACGTTAATTGAAGGCCACACGTGAGTAGCATCATGTGGAAGCTTCTCATCTTTAAATTTTCCGTTAGTTGATTAGATTTTTTTGCCAATGTAACATGTTTACATTTATTGGAACAAAGTTTGGACAAAGTATCTATAAACATTTTTTGCTATCCTCTGCCAGCCGCAATGATGGAGAAATCATTACCTCGCACCATCGCCAGTGAGACACGATGCAAGAGCCATTTCGTTTCTCGAGGCTCGTCCCTTAATCGAGACACCATCGAACGAGGGCCAATAACACCAAAAGTTCCGAGCGACAGACCCCGGCTCAACCGCGGACCTGATCAAATTACCGGTCGAAAATATATCGGCAGAAGTCAATGACTTCCCTATTTTAAAATCCGGCCATTTTCCATCACCACGGTCGAGGACCATGGGTTTGGTTTTGGAAGGGAACCCAGCTGCATCCAGTCCCTCTTCTGATGATGTCCTTTATTTCTGCATGCCTCGGAAAGCGTCCTACATTACGACGATTAGTTGATTAATTAGCTAAGAGAAATTAAATATTTCTTAAGTGGAACACCCCCCTCATTTTGTTCATTTCCCCGTAGTTGGAACGTTAGCAGTTAGCATACGTAACTATCCTCATGCGTTTTAAGAGTTGAAAGGTCGGTGGATTCTGGATATTTTTTCAGAATGGGTACTTTTACTAATTTATTTTAAGTACATTTTGTTAATTATTATTATCTTCTCATAATTCTGCTTGTCTTCAACCCATTAGTTCCTACATTACACTCTGCCAATACCTCATAAATAATGGACTATTCCGTGTTGATCAAGTGGAAAGACAGAGAAGGTGTGTCAGAGACGCTACTTGGTGAGAAGTGTTTAATGTCTCATTCAGCGAAATGGAAAAAGTTGACCATTTCAAATCTTTTCATTTGTATCCCCTTATTTCTTAAATAACGGCCAGTATTCATAGCTATGAATGTTATTGCAATATTTTGTTAAAGATTGCTTCGCGAACATCATGCCCTGTTTGGAATTGACATCCATTTCTATAGACGTCCCATGACATCCACCCACAAAACATTTTCACTTGTGTTCAGATCAAACACACTGGATTACCTAAAATGCTCACGTTATTCGCCATGAAAAATTTCTTTGTTCGACGGTCATTATGGATGGCAGCGTTGTCCTCCTAAAAGATCCATTCATTTTCCACACAATCGATGGATTTTCACTCAATAAGTATCTCCAACATGCTGTTGTAATCAGTCGCGGTTTGACGCCCCTGGATAACCCTAACCCTATTGTTCCTTCGTAGGAGATAGCACTCCAGATCATGACGGAAGCTCCTACACTGTGTTGTGTAGAAAATGTCTCTAGTGGGATATCCTTACTGTGATAGTGACGTTGGAAGCCATCTGGAGTATCTAAATTAAATTTTAAATATGAGAAAAAAGTATTAAGGAGAAAGCCCAATAAAAAAAACTGTAATTAAAAAACAGAAGGTAACGACTAACATTACATTTAAACTCTTTTTGATTTTAAAGCCTTTCTCTTCGTTGGTTGGTTAGCTGGTTCGTTTTTGTTTAGCGGCATATCAACCACTATGGGTTATTTAGTGCTGAAATTTAAATAATTTGTAGAGAAGTTTACGGCTTCAACAAAATAAAAAACTTTAAACGTAATTGTATGTCTAAACTGTTTCGCTACAATGAATTGCTTGTAATTTTGTTGTGGAGTCAGTTTATTAGTTCATGCCAATAGAAAACTTGTAAATCTCTTTAAATCCAGTATAATCAGAAAACTATTATCTTTTTTCATCACCCCCCTCTCTCTCTATATATATATATATATATATATATATATATATGAATAATTCACACAAAACTAATGCAAAGGTTAATGATTTAAATGGCGAGACATCCATCATCGCAAACAATTCAAATAGTATACAAAAACCTCCAAATCCGTTATGAATGAATTGATCCTTGTTTATATAAATTTCTGCCGTATTAGTTGTTATTTTTACTACAAGCTTTCGTCTGTTCCTACAGACATCTTCAGGTATAGAATAGATGTTGTTCTTGTTTTTTTCTCTTAGTAATAAGAGAACAACGAAAATATATGAGTTGTTGTATCCGAAAATGCTATTGAAATGAGTTATTGGTTTTGGAACGCGCCAAAGCAACGCTGAGTTTGATTTTAAATTTTTAAAGTTTGTGCGTTCATACAAAATATGGTGATGAACAAATTTTTTACTGGTAAATTATATATATATATATATATATATACAAAGAAATAATGACACATAGAATCAATCAGTAATATTAATGGTATTATTGGCGACATCCATCGCTAGTACTGTATAATGTATGCATTAAAATACTGTTAATCCATAGAGTGATGTGATCCTCATTCATAAAACTGATGTCTGTTGTTTCCAGTTTATATTTTTTTAAAATGCAAGTACTTTCGAATAATCCTTTATTCATCGTCAGGCATATGTTTTCCTTATATCATCTTGAAAATTCCATATGGATTACCAATAATTTTTTATTAATACATATATTCACACACACACACACACACACACACACATATATGTGTGTGTGTGTGTGTGTGTGTGCAACGTTCATAGAATATGACAGACATGATGCTTTGATTAAATTTTTATATAATTTCTAATTATATTATAATTTTTCTTTCCAGTAAAAAAAAATTATAAGATCATATGAGAAAATATATAAAAACTTAATCAAATCACCTTGTCTGTCATATTTAATGAAGCTTGTATGAAAGAAGGATTGCTGCCTAAATACAATATATATATATATATATATATATTTATGAAAGACATTTTTATTTATGTTTAACGTTGTTATTTAAAAGATACAAGTATTTAAGCAAATGCTCTGTTTAAGATAAACAGTATTAAATAACATTTACCGGCCTGAATGTCCGAGAAATTTTCATAGAAAATATTCGTTCATAGACAGGATTCGAACCTGCATCCTATACGGAACTGTCATATACGCTGACATGCCTTAACCACTCGGCCACCATGAATTATAAATAACAACGTTAAACATAAATAAAAATGTCTTTAATAAATAAATTGTCGGACCTTGTCCATTTCTTAACATATATATATATATATATATATATGATTCATTCATTTTTTTCTAATCTGACAATTGTATGATTATATCTCTGATGGACAGTAAAGATTTTGCAGCATAAAAATCCGACATCAATTTAGATATTCCGATATCAAATGAACGTAGGCAAATTTGATTAGTGAGCCACTGATCGATAATCAATCAACTTTTTTTTTCTACTGGATAGATTCAAAATTATTATTGACATTTGTCATTTAAAAAAATTAAAGTTCGTGCCTGATCTTGAAGATAATAACTCTCACTGGTACGCTAATCCAGACTTTTGCGAAGGGTAAATTTGCTGCCCAGTAGAAAATGATTATTCAAGGTTCAGCAGAAATACCACTCACATGATGGTAAGACATCAGCTGCAAATGCTGCCTTCATCTGGCTAATGTTTTACCATTATATGGGAACTATTTCTGTCACACTCTATATTACAGCAGGATCGTTCGTTACTTCTTTCTTTTAAGTGTCGGGACGTAGGCGATTATGGCTCTCCACTTCCTCTATCCCTTGTAGCTCTCAATAAGTTTTGTCCCTTTGCTACTTCCCCTGGGCTAATTCTGTCATCCACTTTCCTAAGCCCGCTATGTATGTCGTGCGTTACTTACCTTTGTTTCTCTTTCCCTCTATTCGACCTGTGAGTATCAGATTCTCCATGTCCTCCTTTCTCATTTCGTGTCCTAGAATTTTTCAGCTGCTTCTTTCTGTTGTTAAGCATAAGCTTCCATCTTGTTTGCATCCTCTCCAAAACCTCATCATTGCTCGCACACTCGGTTCATGATATCCTTAGCATCCTTTTGTAGAACAATATCACCGTTGTCTCGAATCTCTTCTTCATCTTTGAAGTTCCTCCGAACGGCTTGCCACATCCCGCCAGTGAGAGAGAGATGGACAGTAGAAAATAATTCATCACCCATAAGGACTCGAAGAAGCTTTTGAACTCTATCGAGACTGGAGAGTGAGGACTGGGTACCTCTCATCAAAATATGACAACAGTACTGATCTAGTTCTTTTAAAAGTAGAAGACGGCATTCGGAGTCGGATACTTACTGAGGCGGTACAGAAAGCCGACTATTTTTCCTGCATCTTTAGCGATGGGTCGTATGTACAAGTTCCACTTGAGGTTTGTGTTGAGGCACAATAGATTCTCAAGGCACAGAGCCTCCCCGAGGGGATACCCATTTAATTCATCACCCACAAAGACTCGCAGACGCTTTTGAACTCTATCAAGCCTGGAGAGTCAGGACTGGGAAACTCCCGTCAAAATATGACAACAGTACTGATCTAGTTCTTGTAAAAGTAGAATATGGCTTTCGAAGTCGGGTACTTACTGGAGCAGTACAGAAAGCCGATTATTTTTTTCCTTCATCTATTCCATTTATCGAGACTGATGGTAGTTCGGGGTCCGATCGGCAATGATGAAATTCAACTAGTTTGATTTTCGAGACATTGAATGTAGCCAGCCAGTTTTTCACCAACTGAGATGTTAGTACTTGATTGAAAGAGAGGTCAGCTGATAATATCTGATCCTTAAGGGTTTTAGAGGTGCGCGTCTATCGTCGTATCATCGGCATAGATGTTCACAAATGATCTGAGTATATTCTTAGGCAGATCCTTTATGTAAAGCCAAAAAAACAGGGTTGGTCCGAGAAGTGACCCCTGGGGACGCCTGCGTTGACAGCCAGGGCCCCGGAGGACTGGCCGTTAATAACTACCTCTAGGGGCCTACCTGTTCGGAAGGATTTTATAATAATTATTATTTTCATAATTGAGATCGTCCCCGACTCTTAGATGTTTCGGCCGACTGACGAAGATCATATCTCAGCTACTACCCGAAGGTTTGGGACACAACACTTTTCTCAGCACATGACATGTTCCAAGTAGCCCTACCACCTGCCCTCTCCCAATGAAATATGGTATCCCCAAGGAATTTTGCGAGGTTGAAAAACTGTAGATAGTTTACAGCCCTCCGACGACAAAGGGGCCTTGTTTCCTGTTTAGGATTGGGTTTCCGGTTCTTTCTTGAGTCAGCTTCAATTCTATGCTATTCTCCGCCTGAAACCCCGAAAGAAAATTTATTACTTATTATTTTTTTCCGTTCACACTTCTTCCCGGTCTTTTGAACAGGAGTAGAGGTTTATCCCTTGTTTCCTGTTTAGGATTGGTTTTCCGATTCCTTCTAAAGCATTTTCCTTCTCTTTCATTACCGGTGGCTCCTTGCGTCTTGGTTACATTATCACCTTGCTTGTAGTGGTGCCTCTTACTCTGTAACCCTCTATCTCGGGTGGCTCTTGGGCCTTGTAAAATTTATACTATTTTTTTCACCCAGTAAAATTTTCAAGAGGCATTCAAGTTAGAGCGTTAGTGAATGAGGTCGCAGAAACAACGTAGAGGGGAGAAGTAAGAAATGAGTATGTGTAGGTTAAATAACGGTTGATCCTTGACTAAAAGAGATTAAGATTGTATTAATTGCAGGAAGCATCGCCTCGGGAGTCTGTCCCACAAAGTAACAGTTCTTAGGAAAAAATCAGACCGAGTGTAACTCTCTCCTAACAAATGGAATACAAATAGAGTGAGGGTGTGTCGATTCTGTGTATGTAACATGGCAGGTCCTAGCTGTGAAGATCTGAAGTGTTGTAGGGTGTGAAATAAATCATCACCCAAAAGGCCGCATAAACGCTTCTAAACTCCGTCATCTCCGTTTCCACTATTGTGGCCTCTTAAAAAAAACTTCTCAGAATTTTGAAGGAAACACTTTATTCAATGAACGGCGGTAGATTTTTCTCATAAGGTTTTGTATTGTAAATTATTTTACTAGAGAACTTCAATCAACGTTAGCGTCTCTCAGTTTTTAAGGGGAAAATTTATTCAGTCAATGGCTAAAGTTTATGATATATAGAAAACAAGGCAACCCGAGGCGGTGTAATGGTTAACAACCTTGTCTCACTAGAACAATTACGACTGAGTAGTGAGTTCGATCCTCAATGGGTGCCCCATACTTTCGGCCTTGTGCCAAATCTGAGCAACGCTTGGAAAGTTACTACAGAAAGCAAAAAATCTCATTAAAGACATTGAAAAACTAAAAGAATGATCGTAGAAGACTTTAAGAATTAATTTGATTATTATGTTTTTAATTGTTTCTTTTTTTTACTGTTTATCAACCTGATGTAAATTATTTTAAGCCGCAGCATATTTTGGATAGCAAGAATAATTTTTACGGGTGAATATTGAATATAACCGCGACTGTCAAAGAGAACTCTGAATTCAAATCACCTGCTGCCTTGTTGTTCTTGCCTCTTTAACTTCTGAGAGGATGGACGGGGTTACCTTAACGTCCCCGGTGCAAATGGAACCGGCAAGCTACTGCACTATTCCGCCTTGAGTGTCACCATTGAACCACAATTGTGAGATGGAGGTTAGTGGTGATCGCAGCGGCGGCGCTAAATGCGCTGACTGAATAAATGAATGAATGAATTGAGATAACAATTTTTTGAAAGTAACAATGAAAAAAAAAACATAGTTGTACTATTTAACCCACAGTAGGGGAGGAAAAGGATTCATAGCATTTACAAGGTCATTTGCGTGTAAATGGCAGTACAGAGCATGAGTGCTGAAGAAGAAAGAATAAGGTTTCAAAATATGAAAGAGATGAAATGGGGAAGAAGAACAACAAATGCAACAACAAAGAAGATGCAGCCAAGAAGAAAAAAAAAAGAAAGCTTGAAGCGCATCGAGGAAAAAGAAGAAGCCTTGAAGAACAATGAAAAAGAAGAAAAAGAAGAAGCCTTGAAGAACAATGAAAAAGAAGAAGAAAAAGAAGAAGCCTTGAAGAACAATGAAAAAGAAGAAGAAAAAGAAGAAGCCTTGAAGAACAATGAAAAAGAAGAAGAAGCCTTGAAGAACAATGAAAAAGAAGAAGAAAAAGAAGAAGCCTTGAAGAACAATGAAAAAGAAGAAGAAAATCTTGTAGAAGGGGGAATATGTATAAAAAACCCTTGAAGAAGAAGGAAGAAAAAGAGAAAGCCTTAAAGAAGAGGGAAGAAGAATAAAAAAAGCCTTGAAGAAGAAAGAAGAAGAAGAAAGCCTTGAAGAAGAGGGAAGATGAATAAAAAAGCCTTGAAGAAGAAGGAAGAAGAAGAAGAAAAGGCAGAAGGCTTGACGAAGAAGGAAGAAGAAGAAAAAGAGAAAGCCTTAAAGAAGAGGGAAGAAGAATAAAAAAAGCCTTGAAGAAGAAGGAAGAAGAAGAAAGCCTTGAAGAAGAGGGAAGAAGAATAAAAAAAAGCCTTGAAGAAGAAGGAGGAAGAAGAAAAAGAAAAAGAAGAAGCCTTTAGGAAGAAGGAAGAAGAAGAAAAAAGAAGCATTTGGGAAGAAGGAAGAAGAAGAAAAAAGTAGATTTGAAGAAGAAGAAGAAGAAGAAGAAGAAGAAGAAGAAAGAAAAAGCCTTGAAGAAGAAAGAAGAAGAAGAAAAAGCCTTGAAGAAGAAGGAAGAAGAAGAAAAAGGAAAAGCCTTGAAGAAGAAGAAGAAGAAAAAGAAGGCTTGAAGAAGAAGGAAGAAGAAGAAGAAAAAGAAGAAGCCTTGAAGAAGAGGGAAGAAAAAGAAGAAGAAAAAGAAAAAGCCTTGAAGAAGAAGGAAGAAATAGAAGAAGAAAAAAGAACGCTTGAAGAAGAAGAAGAAGAAGAAAAAGAAGCCTTGAAGAATAAGGAAGAAGAAAAAATGAAAAAGAAAAAATCGTGAAGTGCAATAAAAAATTAGTAGCCGTGAAGCAGAAAAAAAGAAGAAAAAAAAGAAGAAAAAAAAAGAAGAAAAAAAAAAGAAGAAACAGTGAATCACAAGGAAAATAAGCAGAGCAAGGAACTATGAAGCACAAGGAAAAAGAAGAAGCTATTAACCCAGGGCTGGGCAAACTACGCCCCGCGGGCCACATACAGCCCGCCAAATGTTAGTAAATAAGAAAGAGAAAGTTACCAGGCAACGTCAAATAATTGTTACAAGCAATTTGACGCTTAATTTTAACAAACTGATAAATGACTGCAGTCAAATACATTATTGCCATTCAGTCATTGAGATTCTTCTGTTGCTGAGTTACTTTGGTTTACAAATAAATCTGCTTCATGTGTAATTTCTACTTCAAAATATCAATAATTTTTTTATTTAACCTGAATTAATATGTTTTAAAACAAATCATGTGAATTTTCTACTTTAAAATCTAAATTCATTTTTTCTTTAAATTTTGTTATTTTATATGTGTTTTAATTGAAGTTTCAACTTTAAAATAAGAATTGTTTTGATTCATTTATGCAGAGTTAATTTGTTTTTCAAATAAATATTTTTCTACTTTCTAATATCAATTAATAAAAACATTTTTTCTTAAAACAAGGTCATTTGATCTTTCAAATGTGTTTCATGTAAATCTTCAACTTAAAAATACAAATTAATATTTTTTCTTTTAAAATACTTTAAACAGATTTACTTTGTCTTTCAAATAAATGCGTTTCATGTAAATCCTTTACAGTACTTTAAAATATTAAATAATAAAAAATTAATTGTATTTTTTTTTTCTTTAAAAGCCGTTTTTTTTTTGTCGATTTTAAATATTATTTTGGGTTAATATACTATGCGACCCAATAAAATTGTGAATTTTTTTGTGGCCCTTGCACTGAAAAGTTTGCACACCCCTGTGTTAACCACAAATGCGAAGAAGAAGAAGAAGAAGAAGAAGAAGAAGAAGAAGAACAAGAACAACAACAACAACAACAACAACAACAAGAAACAGTGGAGCACTAAGAAGAAGAAGATGCAATGAAGTACGGAAAAGAAGATGAAAAAGAAGCGATGAAGCACAAAATAGAAGAAAAAAGATGAAAAAGGTGAAGAAACCGTGAATCACAAAGAATAATAATAATAATAATAATAATAATAATAATAATAATAATAGGCCATGAAGCACAGAAGAAGAAGAAGAAGAAGAAGAAGAAGAAGAAGAACAACAACAACAACAACAACAACAAAAAATAAGCAGTGGAGCACAGAGAAGATGTAATGAAGTATAGATAAAAAGATGAAAAAGAAGCCATGAAGCACAAAATAGAAGAAAAAGAAGAAGAAAGAAAAGAACAAAAAACCAACAACAAAAAATAAGCAATGGACCACAAAGATGTAAAAAATGAAAAAAATAATGAAAAGAAAAAATAATAATAATAGGAAGGCCATGAATAATAAAGAGAAGAAGAAGAAGAAGAAGAAGAAGAAGAAGAAGAAGCCGTGAGGCTCAAAGACGAAGAAGAAACCGTGAAGCACAACGAAGATGATGATGAGGAGGAGGAGGAGGATGACGATGGACATTTGGGCAATATACAGTTCGTTATAACAAAATAATTTACATCCAATATGACATTATATTATCATTTTCTAGAATTCCAACAACCATATGCTCCGCAAAAACCTTCCTCTTTCTTCTTCGACTAGACCAATTGTAATATCGGTTGGTTACGCTCATCCACCTAAGCATCCCATTGACGTGTGATCACGTCTTTTTCTAACTTTGAATAATTTTGTAGTATAACCTTGTTCCGCCTCTTTCTATTTGTCCTTGTAATGTCCAAACCAAACTCAGTCAACATTATTTATCTGAATAAGTAATAATAATTCCAATGGAAACAAAGATACGAAGAAAGGAAAGAAACCTGAGAATGGTTATCACACCTTTGTGTTCAACCCTTTCATGTTTTCATAGTAAATTTTACTCTGTAAGCCTACGACAGAGACAGATATTGAGGCTTTAAAAATTCATATGCCCGAGTGAATCGGATGATATAACCGCCAAACCATGGCGGGAAACGATGGAGAAACGCATTGAAGCAGACGATAAGTGAAGCCAGGATTCTCGCCTGTTTCATACGTTAAATCAGTCTTGTTTCCTCGCCACCTTTCATTTTAACACGAACATGTCGATAAAATGGCGTCAGCCGTTCCTCGCTTTACGCTGTTTAACAGAACTTTTCCCGTCATGGCTTTCTCATCAATATTTCAAACATTTATCGATAACTAATTTTACATTTATAGGCTATAGTGTTACAAACAGGGATTTTTTTTAAAAACTACTTATACAAAAACTAGTCTAGAGTGACAACCGGAAATATCAATATATAACACTGTCTCAGTTCACTATCTATCTATCTATCTATCTATTTGTTGTAACCTAGAAAGGGTTAATGAATGAGGAATAACCAAAACGGAGGTTGGAAATGAAATGGCAATCAACAAAATACTCGCCAGCGTCGTGAAGTAGGTAAACCCCTGGTGAACTACTTAGACAGCATATTACCCCCACTTACAATAGTGTCCAACGTATTTATGAGGATTGGGACATACCCATTAGTATTCATAGGTACGGTATATAGCAATGACTATCGAGAGATTTTATCTGTAGTTGAAGGCATACAATTGCGTTCAAAATATATTTAGTCGCAGCCATATAATTGTGTTCAAAATATTTAGATTTCGGTATTAAATATCCCATAGTGGCTGATATGTCGCTGAAACAAAACCAACCAACCAACTGTTAGTTTATACTTGTCTTCAAGTTGTTTGAATAATGGCTTGGAACATGGACCAAGAAGTATTCAATGAAGATTGCAGAAGCATGTAATCTTAGAGTGACTATGCGGCAATACAATCATGTGGTTGTGTACCATCCAGGTTCCCTAAGAGGCTTTTTTCCGCAGACTTTAACAGTGTGAATGCTGATGCCTCGACCGCCGGTGACTAGTATATCTGAAAACCCAGCGAATATAACAAAATGGTAAACATTCTCAATGATCAAGAATTACTGTATATATTATGATACACTACGACAAGTATACGTCTATATATGTATCTAGAGTAAGTGAAAAAATGATTGAAAATAATGGAAGCATTTTTAATAAAAAGAAAATGAAAAGCCAACACTCAATAATATCAACTATGAACACAGCCAAAATATGCTGACCGTGTTTGGAAAATAAAACATTCCTGTTATTCTAGATCGGGAGATTGGACGTTTTGTGGAACAACTTTTTGTTTGCTGTTGTTCCCAGGTCTACTCTGACCCAGGGTAGTAGCACCTGTTAGGGTCCCAGCTCTGGTCAAATAGTGAACCCCCAAAACCAAGGTCAAAACATTATGAAAGTATAAAAATAATTTTGTAGTAAGTATATTAGTAATACATTTTCATATTAAAAACAAAATTACCAATTACAGTAAAATTTCTGACAACCGGACTAAGAAGGCCTTCCGGATATGAGGAATTGGTTACAAAGTCCGGATATGAGGGATTCTGGATATGAGGGATTCCGGATATGAGAAATTAGTTACAAAGTCCGGATATGCGGCGTTATATTTAGATTAAAATAAAAGAACTGAAATCAGGTTTAACATTTGTTTTCAATGTTTTATAGTAAAATAAAATAAGCTAATGGTGAGTGAAATATAACGTAATTGATTTTAAGGAAATGAATAAATTATGTAATGTTAATGAAAATATATTCAATTAAGTATGCCACGTATGCAAAACAAATAATGTAAGGAGGATTTTTTTAATCGCTGTTGCATGATGATTCTTTCTCTTCTAATGGCATTCTCAACTTTTTCCGCATTTCCTTTTGTTTTTGTTCTTGAAACTTTTTAAACGAAAGACACTTTTTAGCTCTGCGTTCGTTATTGAAATCGTTATAGCTGAATGGTGGCTTTCTTACCCTAAAACTGACAATCTTTTCCATAGCTTTTTCAATTTCAGTCCAGGATTCATCACAATCATGTTTTTATTTCCTTGTTTATTGTGACAGTGTGAACGCCAGAGAATAGTTTCTTTGGAAGATTTTGTATCATACAATGTTGACTTTCGTATGTTGAACTCAGCCATTAGTTACAATGAACTTTCAACAGCGGCTAGTCTGTTTAAAATTTCCACTTTTTGCGATAACTCCAAAGTTGTTCTTTTCCTCTTATTCCCATCATCTTTTGCGTCAATACAAACCATTGGGATGAAATAAGCATAAGCAATTATCCAAATAAATTTCCTGAAAAACAGAAATTTCATATCAGTTACATATCACCGAAATAGTTCAAATATACACATCAAAATCATGTCCGGATATGCGGGATTCCGGATAGGAGGATATTCCAGATATGAGGGATCCTACTGTATTTAAAATGGAAGAGAAAAATTACAAACAATACATTTTTTCAGTATCTGTCTATATTTCTGGGACGAGGTATTATGTAATGGCACAGTGGATAGAGGCGTTGGTTAGATCCAGGGACAGGACCCAAAGAGTGTGAGTTCAATACCCGGTTAAGGCAGTGGAGAACTTGGAGAGGGGAGTTGACAGGAGATAACTGATAACTGACATCCATTAAACACGGCACGTGGAACTAGAACAGTCTACCCCAGTGAGCGAAATAAAGGGCTCAGTTCGACATTCCAACCAGCTGAAGAAGGCCGGAGCGTACAACGGCCGAAACGTTGTAATAAATATGGCGACAAAGATAAGGACAATAGTTCGAATACATGTTTTTTAAATTAACAAAACTGTCTCAAAAATTAAATTTTGGCGTTAAATGATTCACAAAGGAATTGATATGCCGTTAGACAAACCAGACGAAACCAAACAAGCAATTACAGATGTTTAAATATCTGGAAAGTGTTTAAGCAAAGGATGAAAAATGTGACACCGAGATCCGAACGCGTATTCGACTAGAAAAAGAATTATTGCAGTAAGCTGCTAAGAAACGAGTGAATATCGTCAGCAAAAAAAGAGAAAAGTGCTAGATTGCTATGTGTTATACATACTGGACAATCTCCCCGTGCAAAAAAAAAAAAAACTAGAGGCAGCAGAAACGTGATTCTCCAGAAGGATAGTAAAAATTCCATGGATGGAGCGAGTAAGCAACAAGGAAGTCCTTAAAGAAAATGATAGCAACTGTCTATAAAATCCCCCCCTTATATATATATATATATATATATATATATATATATATATATATATATATATATATATATATATATATATATATATAAGCAAATATATGTATATAGATCCGACAGTATGAAGAAAAATATACTGAAAAAAACAAACAAATATCCTAATATGCGATTATGCTGTTTTAATGTTTAATGTCAACGTCGGACGTTTCGGTCTAATAGACCATCTTCAGGACATATTCATAAAACATAATTAACATAGACCACATACAATTCAACATGAAAAAGCCGATGGACCTAAAAGCAAGACCAATCCAAACAGATAACTGAAATATTTTATAAGATCAGCGTCCCGTTTAAATATGATCACGTCGTCGTCACGTGGGCGATGTTGTGAAAACGTATTCCTAAAATTTGAGTATTTTGAATGAAAAACGAAAAGAATTTTATTTTGATCTAAAACTTATATGTACGTTTGTCGAGCATTAATCTTGCTAGAAAAGGGGAAATATTAAAGAAGCCAGGTCTAGTGTTCACCGTGCGTGAGATAGATATTATGCCCGCCTCATAAATCCGCCTAAGATTTTTATTATGAAAATATTTTAAAATCTTCACAGAATCAAAATCGAAATTATGATCAGCTTTAGTTGTGTGTACAACTATCCGACATTGACATTAAACATTAAAACTGCATAATCGCATATTAGGATTTTTTTTGTTTTTTCAGTATATTTTCTCCATATATATATATATATATATATATATATATATATATATATATATATATATATATATATGAAGATATATATATATATATATGCTATATTTATAGGATAAAGTGCTCAATATCAGAGATAGAGCATGTGTAAATATAAAAGTGAACATAGAAGTCAACACTTAGAGGCGACAGTCTGTTTCATGCTGTTATTTTTCTCGGCTATTTATAAATAGGGGTCAGTAGTGCATTTTGGCTAGTCTATTTTGGCGGTTATTTTACCGGAAGTCGTTTATTTGGGTTATATATATATATATATATATATATATATATATATATATATATATATATATATACTGATGCTTATTTCATGAAATAATATAGACAAGTTTTATTTATTTATTTATGTAAATTCGTCTGATAAACTTTAATAACATTATCATTAAAAGACGAAAGAAAATCACCATATTGATACATATTTTTTTAATCCAATCTAATCCAATCGGCTTACATAAGATGACAATTACATTACAATATATTAAACAATACACGGACATAACAATATGTCATATTTGTCGCTGTTAAGGGTGTTCAATTTTTCTTTGGCTGTTTCTTAGGTAGGATTAAAAAAATATGTATTAGTATGTTGATTTTCTTTCGTTTTTTAAAGATAATGTTATTGAAAAGAATTTACATAAAATAAATAGACAAAACTTGTCTATATTATTTAATGAAACATGCATCAGTGAAAAATGATGCCTAAATAATATATATATATATATATATATATATATATATATATATATATATATATATATAAATATATATATATATAACCATGTGTGGTTATAGGGTTGCTGAACGTCTGACCAACTCCCTTCAAATGTCTTGGTTGCGTGCCAATGTCTGAGTCCCCATGTACGATATTTCAGTTCACTCATTGACGTCGTCTCATTTTCCCCTCTGCCTGTCTCATATTCTTTTGCCTAAGGTGATATCTTGTAGGTTAGCAGTGGAAATATTTGGAAATATTTTTGTCTCTTGATGATGATTCCGTTTCTGTGCCATTTTTTATATGGTCTACATCGAAGGTACTTAGGATGGTTCCATAACATTCTATACGATCTCATTTATAATGCTTCAATTCTCTACTGCAAATCTGCTATTATTGTCCAAGATTCGCGTTTGCACAGAAAGATTGAGAAAAATCGATGCACGCAACGGTCTGATCTTTGATTTCCAAATCGTTCTTAAATGTTCAAATTATCGTGAGATAAAAACCGACAACGTTTCTTCAAAATCAAGTCATTTCAGGCTGAAAAACAGCCTGGTTAGTTCATATGAAATGTAAATTGGTACGTGGACAGATCGCGTATCCACATCACGAGCGAAAGACTTTAACACATTATTCAACCAACCATAAGGAAACGAAAGGGAAAATGTCTCGGCGAGGATGAGCTGTTTTATTTATTTTAACTTTCACCAAGTTATAAATAAAACATTTTCTCCGATATTCAACCCGCAGAGGTCACGTTGTCAGTGTCCAATTTCTTGACGCCTGACGCGTTCGCTTCAGACCTTCGCAACGATAAACCCAGTTTAAACTCTTCATCTCGCTTGGGTCGTCGTATTCGCTAATCTTCCTGAGCATGTCATTGATCTATCACCTCTTCTTTTCACGGCTTCGTAACAATTTACATCCATTAATAGACTCCATATAACCGAACAAAGATCGGTTATACCCTCAAGATAATCCACCCTGTCGTAGTTCCAAGTCGCTCAAAATTGGTGTGAGGGATACTTCTCATGGATGGTATGTCCTACCCGTTCGCCTGATAAGAGCCCAATCGAAAATTTATGAAATGTGGCGGAGATAACTATCCACATAGCAAGATATTGCGCCTACATTACGAGATCTTAAGAAACTATCCTGGCAGTATGGCCCAATATCTCTTCAGACGTCTTCTGACCAATTATGGAATCGATGCCTCATAGAGCTGCTGCTAAAGACTGCACGACATGCTACTAGACAACCATCTTATGAATTAGTACAGAAGCAAGAGAAATAGGAATACACAGGTTAGCCGATCGTCCGGTTTACACTCTTTCTATTGAAAAATCTTTACTCGGTCTATTGAACAGGAATGGAGGCTTATCCCTTGTCCCATGTTTAGGAATGGATTTCTGGTTCATTCTTAAGTCTACTTCATCTCTATACTTCTAACGTCTCTGAATTCTGAAATATTATTTGCAAATTACTTACTTATTTTATTGCTCCTCAGTAGGAGTAGATAGGTTCGCCTATCGCCCGGTTTATAATCCTTCCCGGTCTGTTGAACAGGAGTAGAGGTTTATCCCTTGATTCCTGTTTAGGACTAGGTTTCCGGTTTCTTCCAAAGTCTATTTCAACTCTATACTTCTAAGTCTCCGACTGAACTCTGAAATGTCATTTACAAATTATTTTATTTTATTGCTCCTCAATAGGAGTTGATCGATTCGTCTATCGCCCGATTCATACTCCTCGCCGTTCTTTTGAACAGCAGTAGAGGTTTATCCCTTGTTTCCTGTTTAGGACTAGGTTTCCGGTTTCTTCTTCTATGTCTCCGACTGAACTCTGAAATGTCATTTACAAATTATTTTATTTTATTGCTCCTCAATAGGAGTTGATCGGTTCGCCAACCGCCCGGTTCACACTCCTCGCCGTTCTTTTGAACAGGAGTAAAAGTTTATCCCTTGTTTCCTGTTTAAGATTGGGTTTCTGGTTCCTTCTAAAGTCCACTCCAATACTTCTAACGTCTTCTTTTCTGATTCGAGTCCTTAAATCTTATTACAAACAAGTACTACACGCAGCGAAGAATGTTGAATAGCTTTCAACCAATGAAAACATTACAAAACCAGAAGAGTTGCTCGGTTTTATCCGAAAACGAATTTTATCTTATGTGTTAGTTTGTTTTTGTTTTGCTTTACGGCGTATCAACCTCAATGCCGACAACATTCTTAGAATAGGTTCGTATATGTAATCTTTGGCTAGGTTTATTTTCTTTTACGGCATATCAACCTCAAAGGCTTATTTAATGCCGACGAGATATTCAGAATACATTCGTATGAATAGAATATGTATTCTTTGGTTTGATTCATTTTCTTTTACGGCATATCAACCTCAATGGGTTATTTAATGCCGACAAGATTTTTAGAATAGTTTCGTATGAATAGAATATGTATTCTTTGGTTTGATTCATTTTCTTTTACGGCATATCAACCTCAATGGGTTATTTAATGCCGACAAGATTTTTAGGATAGGTTCGTATGAATAGAATATGTATTCTTTGGTTTGATTCATTTTCTTTTACGGCATATCAACCTCAATGGGTTATTTAATGCCGACAAGATTTTTAGAATAGGTTCGTATGAATAGAATATGTATTCTTTGGTTTGATTCATTTTCTTTTACGGCATATCAACCTCAATGGGTTATTTAATGCCGACAAGATTTTTAGAATAGGTTCGTATGGATAGAATATGTATTCTTTGGTTTGATTCATTTTCTTTTACGGCATATCAACCTCAATGGGTTATTTAATGCCGACAAGATTTTTTAGAATAGATTCGTATGAATAGAATATGTATTCTTTGGTTTGATTCAGTTTTCTTTTACGGCATATCAACCTCAATGGGTTATTTAATGCCGACAAGATTTTTAGAATAGGTTCGTATGAATAGAATATGTATTCTTTGGTTTGATTCATTTTCTTTTACGGCATATCAACCTCAGTGGGTTATTTAATGCCGACAAGATTTTTAGAATAGGTTCGTATGAATAGAATATGTATTCTTTGGTTTGATTCATTTTCTTTTACGGCATATCAACCTCAATGGGTTATTTAATGCCGACAAGATTTTTAGAATAGTTTTGTATGAATAGAATATGTATTCTTTGGTTTGATTCATTTTCTTTTACGGCATATCAACCTCAATGGGTTATTTAATGCCGACAAGATTTTTAGAATAGGTTCGTATGAATAGAATATGTATTCTTTGGTTTGATTCATTTTCTTTTACGGCATATCAACCTCAATGGGTTATTTAATGCCGACAAGATATTTAGAATAGATTCGTATGAATAGAATATGTATTCTTTGCTTTGATTCATTTTCTTTTACGGCATATCAACCCCAATGGATTATTTAATGCCAACAAGATTTTTAGAATTTTTTCGTAAATGTATATTCTTTGGTTTATTCATTTTTTTTCCAAAAATATATAGGTGTTTTCAATGGTTTTTTTCAAAATATTTAGAATAGATTTTTTATGAATAGAATATGTATTCGTTGGTTTATTATTTTTTTTCGAAAATGTTATTTAATGCAAACATTTTTTTTTTAAAATAGGTTCGTATGGATAGAATATGTATTCTTTGGTTTAATTTTTTTACGGCATATCAACCTCAATGGGTTATTTAATGCCGACAAGATTTTACACTTTATAGTGTTTTGAATAGAATTTGGGGTTTAACTATTTGCCCATAGCTGGGACCATATCAACCTCGGGTCAGGTTATTTAATGCCGAAAGAATAGGTTCGTATTGATAGAATATGTATTCTTTGGTTTGATTCATTTTCTTCAAACCCATATCATCAGAGTCAATGGTTATTTAATGGAAGTAAGATCGTTTTAGAATAGATTCGTATGAATAGAATATGTATTCGTTGGTTTGATTCATTGGCATATCAACCTCAGTGGGTTTATTTAATGCCGACAAGATTTTTTAGAATTTCGTATGGATAGAATATGTGTTCTTTGGTTTGATTCATTTTCTTTTTGCGGATTTATTGCATATCAACCTCAATGGGTTTATTTAATGCCGACAAGATTTTAGAATAGATTCGTATGAATACTTCATATTTTTGGTTTGATTCATTTTCTTTTACGGCATATCAACCTCAATGGGTTATTTAATGCCGACAAGATTTTAGAATAGGTTCGTATTGATAGAAATGTATTCTTTGGTTTGATTCATTTTCTTTTACGGCATATCAACCTCAATGGGTTTATTTTAATGCCATAAATATTTAGAATATTCGTATGAATAGAATATGTATTCAGGTTGGTTTGATTCATTTTTTTTTACGGCATTCAAAATGGGTTATTTAATGCCGACAAGATTTTTAGAATAGGTTCGTATTGATAGAAATGTATTCTTTGGTTTGATTAATTTTCTTTTACAAGGCATATCAACCTCCAATGGGTTTTTTGCCGATAAATATTTAGAATAGATTCGTATGAATAAATATGTATTCGTTGGTTTGATTCATTTTCTTTTACGGCATATCAATCAATGGGTTATTTAATGCCGACAAGATTTTTAGAATAGGTTCGTATGAATAGAATATGTATTCTTTGGTTTGATTCATTTTCTTTTTACGGCATATACCTCAGTTTTTAAGACAAGATTTTAATAAATATTGGGTTGAATGAATATGTATTCTTTGGTTTGATTCATTTTCTTTTAAATCAATCAATTTATTTAATACCGACAAGATATTTAGAAATATAATTAAACAATAACTTTGTTTGATTCATTTTCTTTTACGGCATACAACCTCAATGGGTTCCCTTACCATTATATTTTTTAAGTTCGTTAAGTAATATAAATTCTTTGCTTTGATTCATTTTAATTATCAAGGAAATGGATTATTTAAAACAATATTTTATTTTGAAAAATGTATAGCTGGTAATATTTTTTCCAAAATATATAGGTGTTTTTGGGGTTTTTTTTCAAAAATAACAGCTGATTATTTTTCTCAAAAATGTATTTGCTGGTAATATTTTTTCAAAAATATTGCTGAAAATAATAATATTTTTATTAAAATATTTTTAACTTTCAAAACATCAATTTGGGGTTAACTATTTGCCCATCTGGGACCCTACAACCCGGGTATTTATGAAACATCAACCCAATTAAGAAGTGGTTCCACCTCTTAACGATCATTGTTGGAAGTAGTTTAAATCCCAGGACGCGGATGTATTTTATTTTATCTAATGAAAAAGACAAATTGGCATACACTTCATTTTATTTGTATAGATTATTATAATGATAAAGAGAAGTAAGTACACGTTAATTTGCTACATACAGTTGAATTACCTCCCTTACCATTATATTTTTAAGTAGGAATAAATATTGGGTTGGTGCATAATTATCAGGCGTTTGTTAAACAATATTTATTTTGAAAAAATAAACGTAATAATTGAACAATAACATTGTTAATTTGCTACAAACAGTTGAATTACCTCCCTTACCATTATAGTTTTAAGTAGTAATAAATATTGGGTTGGTGCATAATTATCAGGCGTTTGTTAAGCAATATTTATAATGAAAAAAGAATCAGCAATTTAACATTGTTAATTTATACAAAAGTTAATTACCTCCTTACCATTATAGATTACCATAAATATTACAAGATACAGGCGTTTGTTGCTGACAACAGAAACCCCTTCACAATAACATTTTGAATTTGGTCATATGTTGAATGATTTAGGGACCTGATATTTTTAAGTAGGAATAAATATTGGGTTGGTGCATAATTATCAGGTGTTTGTTAAACAATATTTACTATGAAAAAAGAAACATGACAAACAATAACATTTTTAAATGATTATTCCGGAGCGTATATATATCGACACGCATTTTTATAACCTGAAAATAAAATATTTTTAAAAAAATCAGCAAAACATGGGGGATCAAATAACTTTTGATATTTATGCACCAACCCAATATTTAACGTCATTGAGAAATAGCTTATTTTATTTTATTTTTGCCCTTTCCTGACCTTCAAGATTCACCTTGTCAAGTTTTGGTTAATATCTTACCCATGGGTTTTTGACCCCTTATATTGGATAATGGTTGGTCAGTTGGTTAGATTTTTGGAAGTGAGTACGGCCGAGAACTTTTTAGCAATTCCTTTTCGTTGCTGTATGTTTATACTGTACATAAAATGAGAGATCAGCTTTCTGTTGCTATAAAAAGTAATAACCTGATTACCACGAATTACAAGATACTCGTGTGCTGATACAGAAACCCCTTCAGATACAATTTGATACTTGGTCATATGGTCTGATTTAGGGACCTGATAGGGCCGAGAACTTTTCAGTACCACTCTGTAGTAATTATATATTTATATTGATCATAAAGTGGGGGATCAGCTTTTAATTTGTTATATACCGTACCTATCAACACTAATGGAGGCCTCTTGCCGTCCCAATCCTCATAAAACTTTGATATTATAAGAGGATTAGAACGTGCTGGGAAGCTCTTGCCATGTCGAACTCTCGTGCCAGGGCGGAGGAGACCGATACTCTGTCTTACGGCATAGTCTCGTCGGGGCGGTAGGCAATTTTGTACATTTATGGGGGTCCTTGGCAATTTTAATTTGACAATTTTTTGCACATTTAATTTGACCTTGTGCCGCATCCTACTTCGTGGGGAGGCAGGTAAATATCGCAATATGCTGCTTAAGCTGGCAGAGTGAGCTGTCAGCGTGGGAAGCTCTTGCCGTGCTGAATTCTCTAACTTTGGGCAGAGAGGAATCAGAACGTGCGGAAGGGCAGAGTCTCGTCCGGGGCGGTAGACAGATACCCGATACAGCGTATGCGAGGTCTACGGGCAATTTTTGCCCGAGCTCACGGGCTTGGGTTTCCCAACATTCAATTTGGCCTTGTACCGCATCCTACAACATGGGGAGGCAGGTAAATATCGTAATATGCTGTCAAAGTAGTCCACCACTAGAAGTGGTTTACCTACTTCACGCCGCTGGCGAGTATTGTATTTTGTTGATGATATAAAGATTACCATTTCATTTTCAACGTCCGTTTTCATTATTTCTCATTCAGTAACCTTTTCTAGGTTACAACACTATTGTCATTAAATAATAAACTGATCCATCACCTGAAATATTACACACGAGTCCAAGAATCCAAGAAACTCTTACAAAAACAATTATCTTGGGACATTTGGTCAGATGATGTGGGTCAGCAATGCCTCGTAATTGTTTGAGGCTTATACTGGTCATAAGGTTGTGGATCCGTTTTCTGCAGTTATTAAGTAATAAACTGATCCCCGATTAAATACCGCCTACGAGAATGTGCTGACCAAGGAAAGAGATGAATTGTAGACATTTGTCTAAGTCCTTGTCCATGGACACAATAGAAGTGATTAACCAGCAGCTGCCAACTAAACCTTTGTCTACAATCTCACAAACACATTAGGCTGGTCGTCATAAAATAAGACACATTTCATTTCACAATGCATTGAGAACACTTAATTACTTTATAAAAAAAAAACAAGCTTCACTGTAAGAAAAATTGAACATTTTGTTATTATTGTACATTTCTTAAAAAAAATATAGATATTTCAACTGACTGCTTCTATTTTTTCTGTAAAGAATAACCTTTCATATAAAAGATTAGCAGCATGACCCAGCGTTGCCCGTGCTTGATTCAAAAATCGTACGACTCATACAGCAATCGCTATCAATTGACTTAAAATATTTTTGCCCTTCCTTGCCTTTAAAGGAGTGCCCTTTGCCGTGCTGATGTTGCTACATGCCTTACTTCTTGCCTATCTCACGCTGCGAATTTTTTCTATGCGCTATACTAAACATTTAATCTGTTACGAAAAAAGAACTAAACAAAATGAACACAAAACGATCAGCTTTAAAAAAGGACTCGTAACTAGAAAAAACGAATGAAAAAAGAATGTTAACAACAAATACTTTTTCACACTCAACCCAGTTCTGCGGAATCAGAATCAACGTTGAGTTTAAGCAAGCGAATGAGCCAATTGGAGTAAAGTGCCATGCAGATTTAATTTTTTCCCACTTGTGACGAATGCAGCTATCGATTTTTTTTGCATGCTAGCATGCTAGTTAACATTCGTGTCAGTCAGCTGTTGGCTCTCACGCTGGCCAATAGAATCTTCCTGCCTATTCGTGACAGACAGCTATTAACTCTCAATCTGGCCAGTAGAAAATGGCCGCAAACTACATGAAAACTGCTGTAGAAGCATGAAAAAAATCGATTATTTCCACTACCGATGGGAGTTGGGAAATATAAAGTCGGTCTTGGCCTTTCCACTAACTTGGAGCATGTGCATGTAAATTTTGGTGCAAATCCGTCGGAAATTGCGGCCCTGCATTCGTTACACACACACACACACACACACACACATCCTGCCTTTTATAGATAGAGATGATTTTATTGTAGTCGTTGTTTAATGTTTGAAATCTCGACACACGGATAAGAAAAAAATCCTGGGTAGATAGATATTCATATAATAAAATCATTTGCCATGCATTCATACATTGAAATCATTTAGGGTGTATTCATATAGTAAAATCATTTGCAATGGATTTATCCAGTAACATCATTGACAATGCATTCTTATAGTAAAATCATTTGCAATGCATTCATCTAGTAAAATCAATTAGAATGGATTTATATAGTAAAATCAATAAATGGATTCATAGAATAAAATCCTTTGCAATGCATTCAACTAATAAAATCATTTTCAATGTATTTATATAGCAAAATCATTTACAACGCATTCTTATAGTAAAATCATTTGTAAGGTATTCATATGGTAAAATCATTTACAATGCTTTTATCATTTAGAATGCATTCATATAGTCAAAATATTTGCAATGGATTCCTCTAGTAAAATCCTTTACAATGCATTCATGTAGTAAAATATTTTGCAATGGATTTATCTACAAAAATCACTTACAATGTATTCTTATTTTAAAATCATTTGCAATACATTCATCTTTTAAAATCATTTGCAATGCATTAATCAAATCAATTACAATGTATGTATATAGTAAAATTATTTGCAAAGTATTCATATAGTGAAATCATTTGCAATGCATGCAACTTGTAAAATCATATACAATGCATTCATATTTTAAAATCATTTGCAATGGATTCATATAGTAAAATCATTTTCAATGCATTCCTACGGTAAAGTCATTTGCAATGTATTTATATACTAAAATCATATGCAATGGATGTATATACTAAAATCATTTGCAATGGATTTATATACTAAAATCATTTGCAATGGATTTATATACTAAAATCATTTGCAATGGATTTATATACTAAAATCATTTACAATATATTCATCTAGTAAAATCATTTACAATGCATTCTTATAGTAAAATCATTTATAATGCATTCTTATAGTAATATCATTTGCAATATATCCATCTAGTAAAATCATTTACAATGCATTTTTATAGTAAAATCAATTGTAATAGTATACTAAAATCATTTGCAATGGATTTATATACTAAAAGCATTTGCAATGGATTCATCTAGTAAAATCATTTACAATGCATTCTTATAGTAATACCATTTGCAATGTTTTCATCTAGTAAAATCATTTACAATGCATTCATCTAGTAAACAATTTACAATATATTCTTATTGTAAAATCATTTACAATGCATTTTTTTAGTAAAATCAATTGTAAGGTATTCATCTATTCATGATTTTACTGGATAAACGCATTGTAAATGATTTTATCCAGTAAAATCATTTAGAATGCATTCATATTTTCAAATTATTTGCAATGGATTCCTCATGTAAAATCACTTACATTGCATTCATGTAGTAAAATATTTTGCAATGGATTAATCTAGTAAAACCATTTGCGATGCATTCTTATAGTAAAATCATTTGCGATACATTCATATAGTAAAATTTACTAAATAACAAAACGCATACCATTTGAAACGTCCAACAGCACCCACAATTCATATATAGCTAGGAGGGGAAATAAATTAGTTTTCTTTTTGAATTGAATTGCTCTCTGTATACCTCTGCGTACTAGTGGCATTCCAACTTTGCTTGAAGAATATTTGAATTTTTGAGAGTGAAAGTGAGAAAAAATGTGTATTTTGGGTTTGAGGGAAGGACAAAAGATGAACGGGGTTCAAGCCAACAGAAGATGGCGGCTGACACTGCATTTAATTTTTTGAAGATCGTAATTATCATGGAAGTGAGTAAACGGAAGGGAGTTCCTCTGTCAGGAAGTGCAATAAAACAAACTGTTAGAGTAGAAGTAGAAGTTACATTTAACTATTTCAACAGTAAAAGTGTTAGACCTAGATGTCAACCTAGTAACATCCAGATGTTGACCTACAACGCTAACTAAAACAAAGAGCTAGGAAGGAAATTCCTAAAACTACTATGAGCAGCGATAGGATTGAACCCGAGAAGCCTGTTTTCCTGACAAAGAAATCTTTTCAGAGAAATATTATTATATTGATAAAGAAAAGTAACTACACATTAATTTGTTACAAGCAGTTAATTTAGCTCCCTTATCTTTATATGTTTACGTCGGAATAAATTGTTGTTCATGATGACGGTCGTCTTCGAGTATAGAATGCAGAGGTTAGCAGTGAATATTTCGAAGACAGTAGAGAAGCGTTGTTCAGGTTAGCAGTGAATATCCCGGTAAAGGTAGCAGAGCATAGTTCTTCCTTCTGTTCCTCTTCGCCTGACAAGCTGGCACTGGACATTCGGATAGAGTAAACAAAATGGCCGCCTTTACACACGACGGATTGAATATTCTACGTCTTCTGATTGGTTAACCTTCTATTGGTGAACTATAAAATGAGTCAAGTCATTTGGACTGGCTCACTAGTACATAATGTATCCAAAAATCGTAACATAAATATTTAACGTAATTGAGAAATAGCTTATTTTATCTTATTCTTGCCCATTCGGCAATTAGTTGGAGATTCGTCTCCAGCTATGCTAATCGAACTCTCTGCCTTCGGCCAGAGAGGAACACAGATGAGGCTATGCCAAAGGGCAGAGTCTCGTCTGGTATTGAACAACTAAGTATGATTTTTTTTACAGGGTCTACGAGGGAATTTTTTGCCCGAGCCTACGGGATCGGTTTTACCCCGCATTAAATAACGGCCTTGTGCCACATTCTACCACGCGGGTGGGGGTGAGGTAAATAATCTTATTCCTGTCCGTTCCTGGTTTTCAAGACTGACCTTGTCAAGTTTTGGTTTGTGCGGATCTATTACGTACATCCATACATGCAAAAATACAAATCACATACAACGCCAAGCATTCATTGGTTGATAAATCATTACTACATTATTATAGACAATTTACAAATCGCAGTAATGCGACAATTTTGTAATCGCTCTATTTTTTAAGTAGTTTTTTGTGCACTTTTGGGAGAAACGGATCACAGAAGCTTTTTAAGTTTCCCCCAAAGCTCGCTCGCTGATTGGTCGATGTCAACCAATCAGATCGTTTGCAGGTGAAGAATAATTCTTCCCGCGCAACGATTTGGAGCCTATAGTCGCTTATTTAAGCCAAAATTTTTCTAATCCTAATTAGTGAGAATTCAAGCTGCCAAACGAATCCACGACAGTTGAAACCATGCGCCAACTTCTCACATACACACATGCTGAACATACTGAACATACCTTGTATACTCACATAATCTCTTCTTAGAGAGCAAATCTTTCAAGAACAATTATAAAGAGACTCTTACATTCTTCCAGTGAATTTTGGAACACTAAAATAACAGATAAAGAGAGACAACTCTTTTTAATTCAACCTTTTTTCTTAAATGTATGTTTTTTCACATCGTTTTTTGATATTGTACATCTTGTTAAATACATATTTTATGTGTAACAATATATTTTGGTTATCCTTTTCTGCGTGGGCTTTTTGTTTCCTAATCTAAAATTAAATGTGGTGAAGTCCGCCCCAAATCTGTCGTTACCTATGATTTTTTTGTTTAGATTTACCTAAAAACAAAAAACTACGAATTCGACTTTTTTTTTTTAAAACTTTTTGTCTCTACGTAACATTGGAAGAATCAAGACTTTTTATACTGAGATTAGCTTTCCCAAGTCGGTTTTGATAATCTTCAAAGAAGAGAACACTGACTATTTTCAATTTATTCCATAGCCGTTTTGCTACTTTCATTTTTTATTTGCGATGATTACATAATAAGGATTTGTTGCTTGGACTGAACCGCTAGTTCAGTCTGGGCCCAATGTCAGTTAGAAAAAATAAAAATGAAAATTCAAAACGTAAAAAACCATAGATTGGAAGAAACAAAATCAAAAAAATTAAAAAAACATTACAATCAACACAGGATGAAATTAAATTTGCAAATCAGGAAATTGTTTTATGTAGAGATGATTACTTTCGATGACTATTCAATGTTCATTCATTCAATTCATTCATACATTTAATCTGGTTTCACAAAAAAAAAAAAAAAAAAAAAATGGAATGGATAACAATCAGCGAATGTCATTTGGAAAAATTTTTTGTTTTAAACGAAAGAGTTAAAAATGGAATCGTCACTTCGTCGAATGGCTAATTTCACCGAAATATCAGAATTGTGCTTTTATGTATCACTTTAGACAAAATTCATAAGTTATTGTAATGAAACACAATAATGAATGACAATAATTAATTTTGGAACATGTTTTTTTAAGATTATTTAATGATGACAAACGAAGGAAATTATGTGTCCTTTTTGTCAAACATCAAAAAAAAACAAAACAAAAATTATAAATATTAAATACATTAAAAAAAGACTAATATGAATAATACGAAATTTTAGAATAATTTTATGTAATTTTGCTTGTCAGAATAAAAAAAGTGTTTGTTTTTCACCAGTTTTAAATTTTCCTACAATAAAAAGAAAAATATTAAATGAATGAAAAATTTAATGATGAATTTATGGAGAAAAAAAAAATTCATTAAAAATAAATAAACATCAAATTATATTATTATTTAACGGGTATATTTTTAAATGATATTTAAAACAAAAAAAAAAAAAAAAAAGCGCCAGAAATAGAAAATCTCCCTTTAATTAAAAAATGTTTTGATTTTTCGGCCAAGTAATCGGAAAGATAGTTAAAATTCCAGTCAAATTATTACAAGAACTTACGTGCTAAATACCCTTGGGAAAGGGGTGTGAATCCTGTTCTTCTCACCCCAAGAAAGTTAAAAAAAAAATAGCAGGACAGAATGAATAAAGCCTTGATAGCAACTGGTTTACCGCAGAAAAAATGGCAAAAAAGAAGAAAAAATCTGCCTCGTCAATCATGTAACGAAAAGATACATGATCGCCTAAATGAATGAATGAATGGTACATAACTGAAAACTGAAACCATTCGACAAAATAGATTCGAAATTTAACGCTTTAGGATAAAATATTCTAGACAATTAGAAGTAGAAAAAATCCACTATTTCGGAATAAATTTTCGATATCTAAAGTTCAAAATGAAAAAAATATTCTTGATAATTAAAATTTTACTTTAATTGAAAGCTAAAAAACGATTAAATTTAAAAATTTCTAGTAATTAAAATATTTTGGTGTATTTCAGATAGAAATTGCATAGATTGAAATGTCAAATTTAATTTCGATTTCTTAAAATTTTCTTAAAAGCGGCCATTTTCTTAATTTTGAAAAAATAAAAATATATCTATATATATATAAATATAAATATATATATATATATATATATATATAAAAGAACGTTAAGAAAAGTAAAATTAGAAAATTTAAAGTTAAATTACTGATTTGAAATAAATATTACTTATAGCATAAAAGAAAATATACAACCATTTATTTAATATTGGAATAAATAAACGACTATAATGGATGGCAGATGAGTGACGAAAATGATATATATTTTAGAATTGACATCTAAGAAAGAAAGTGAATGAAAAGTAAAACAAACAAATGAACATATTTTCCACAATTATCTAATAAACTTATTACCTTTAAAGATGATTTATGCAAAAGAAAAAAAATTTTCTTAAATTAATTTCTCTATAAAGAGACAAAACTTAAATCATAAACGTTTAATAATAATGTCACGTTTAGACTTTCATAGATGAAAAAAGGGAACAAATTAAGTAAAAACATAAGAAATAATATTTTAAAAATAGAATCGTGTAACTACGTTTATTAATCTTTTCGATTTTGAATATAAATTATTTATTAATTACTATATCACATTCAGGATTTTACACGATTTTAAACTATTATAAAGAAAAAAAAATTCTTGAAAACATTCATTATTCATCGGAAAAAGAAAATTTATTTCTTCAGACAACAATGTCCTTAATATAACTTATTTAAAAAAGCAATTAAAACCTTTTCTAATTAAATAATTAGATAATTTTATTAAATCAAAATTTTCAATTCAGAGCAGATTTGAAAGTTAAAAAAGTGCAAATTTAAAAAAAAAAGATTAGGTGATTTAGATTCTCCGAAAAGTCCTACTTTTAACGAAAAAAAAAAAAAAGAAATAGAAAATATAATTTGCGAAATTTCATGAATTTCGTAAGGGGGGGGGTAATATAAGAAACTAAAAAAAATTTTACACAAACTTTTTCTTATGTAAAAAAAAATTATAAAATAATTTAATTCATTTGTGAATAAGTGCCCCCATGAAAATTTCATTAAAATCGGACAATTATTTGATTTTTTTTATAAGAATTTCCAAATCAATGGAAAAAAAGCGCAAAAAAAGTCGATGTTATTATTATCTACCCCGATGATGTAAACAAAACAAAATTTTGGCTAAAATTTCTAGCGTTTTAGAAAAGGATTAAAAACTTCAAAAAAATTTATACTTTCATCATTTAATAAACATTTTAACGATAAAATATTATTTTAAACGTTTGTCGTTTTTTTCATTATTTCTGCTTTCCTGCAAAAAAAGTGGTTATACCTAGACAAATGTTATGAACTGAACCTAAATGGAACACCCTTACCAGTTTTGTGGATAATCTCATACAACTTTCGACGTCGACTTTTCAACACAATCAGGGTCAACAACAGATTGCAGAAAAGCAAACTTTAAAATTGTTAGTCCAATAATCAAGGCTATGGGCATCTTTCATGAGAAACACTGTCTGGAAATGAAGAATCTGGAATGATGAAAAATATTCGCATTCTTAACGTTTTATTCTTCAGATATCAAAAATATCAAGAAAAATGTTAAAAAAAAAATTAAAAAAGCAACATTTAGTGTATGTGTCTGTTATAAGAATGCAAATTAAATTTTACTATTTCGTTTGACAAAACAAAAACCCTAGCAATAGAAACAACTAACTAAAAGTAGACCAACTGTTGTATATCCCTAATTGTGGGGAGGTGTTTGGTCTCATCTCGTCTGGCCGGTGATCGCTGGTCGTTTTAATTCAATCCTCTTCTCTAGGTGGCGCTAAATGTTCTTTGTGTTCAGAGATGAAAATATCAAAGAGAACTTTTAACTATTATTTTATAGGTCCACAGGTACATCTTCATTCAGCTATTTTGTTACACCTCTATTAGGGATCCGCTTCCAAACAAAAATATCACATGTTCATTTCCTTTGACGTAACAACCAACTCTCTAAAGACCCTTTCTCTACTCTAAAGACAATCTACACGTCTAGAATAGTATTTGACGTTTCAAATTTATTCGTAAACCCAATCTATGACTTGGAGATATATATATATATATATATATATAAATATATATTATATATATATATATATATATATATATACTAAGGTCAGATGATAAGACATTTGTCTATCATCTGTAATGTTAAAATCGTTGGATCAGAAGGTCTTCCAAAATACACTATACTAAAAAATAATAATATGAATCTATTATTTAACATTCTCTACCTCTATATATATATATAAAAAAATATATTTATGAATTTTATTTCAAATACATTATATTTGTTCTACAACAAATGACCACTCTTATGTTTTTTATAATGGAAAAAAAAAAAAAACAATTTAAAATTCTATATTATATAGTTTATTTTATATATATATGGAATATATATATGGCTCCACACTTTCCAGTCAACTTTAATCTGCAAAAATTTAAATGTAATGTCAATCACTATCTACTGTCTTCCTGATTATCTTTCCTAAATTATTAATGTTGGTAGGACTACACATGTGTAACCCCCCTTGTGTCTTAATGTCTTTAGTGTATTTTATGGGGTTTATTGGTTTTTTAAAATTGTGATTGAATATTGTTTTGGGATAACTTGAGAATACCATGGAAACAAAAAGACAAAGTTTACTTAAAAGGGAAAAAAAAGGAAAAAAAGAGACAGTTGAAATTTCTATGGCACATAATGAAAAAAAAAGGGTTTAGAAAATTTGATACTCACAAGTCTGAGTGAAGGTAACAGGGCCAGAAGAAAGTAAAGCACAAGCTACCTGGCAAACCTGAGCAAATGATGACGAAACAGGGTTTAGGAAAGATGTCAAAAAGACAAGTTATTAAGAGTCTGTCTATATTTCTGAGATGAGGGATTATGTACAGTATTTACATTAGTCGGACTATTGTCCTCATCTTTGTCACAACGTTTCGGACTTCTTCAGGTGGTTGGAAAAAACTGAACTCTTTATTTCGATCACTGGGGTAGACTGATCTAGTTCCACGTGCCATGTTTGATGGATGTCAGTTATCAGTTATCTCCTGCTAATGAAAGTTCTCCACTGCCTTAACCAGGAATTGAACTCACCTTCTTTGGGTCTGTCACTGGATCTAACCAACGCCTTTATCCACTGTGCTATGTGTCCTTGAGGACATGTGGGTATGAACTTTTGAGTATTATAAACCTAATGTTTTCAGCATCATTTTTACCAGTGCTCATATTGCAATTTTTGCTGTTATCATTGCATGTTTTTACCAGAGTTCATATTGCAACTTTGTTATCATTGCTTTTCTCTGGCACTCCTTATTACTGGTTCCCATATTGTATTTATTTCTATGCTTGGTCGGCTCAGGAGATTTTTGTGGCCTAGCATATGTGCTGATTCCTTAAGTTTACGAATTTTCCAATGTTGTTCCCTGTCTATGATCTCAGCATGACCCCACAGGGGACGGTGATCTCCCTTCTCTCTTCATATGTGGTCAGCTACGCATGATTTTTCTACTTCCCCTCGCGTTACCGCTTTCTGGTGTTCTTGAAGCCTTACCTTGAGGGGGCGACCTGTCTCTCCTTTATATTCCTTTCCGCAGTTATTAAGAGCTTCAAAGGAGAGTAATTTGTGGAGAGCCATGATCGCCAAAGTTCTGAAATCGAAGATTGGGTGAACAATAGTAAAGGGTATTATATATCCAAACATAAGATCAGAAACAGAAAGTTGAAATGTCTAGCACAAATAATGAGGAAAGAAGGCTTGGAAAATTTAATACTCCCAGGACAGAATGAACCCAAAAGGGAAAGTGGAAGACAACGCATATCCTACCTAGAGACCTTGAGAGAATGTATGCCGTAGCAAGGTTTAGGAGAGATACAAAAGAAAATTATTATGAGCTTCAAAGAATAATTGTCGCCTACGTCTTGAAAAGACACGGCATAGACATTATTTACATTATCCGGACTACTGTCCTCATCTTTGTCGCCATATTTATTACAACGTTTCGGCCGTTGTACGCTCCGGCCTTCTTCAGGGGGTTGGAATGTCGAACTGAACCCTTTATTTCGCTCACTGGGGTAGACTGAACACGTGTCATGTTTAATGGATGTCAATTATCCTTGAGGACATCTGTGTATGAATTTCTGGGTATTATAAGCCTAATGTCATCAGGTAAAGGGTTCAGTTCGACATTCCAACCACCTGAAGAAGGCCCGAGCGTACAACGGCCGAAACGTTGTGATAAATATGGCGATAAAGATGAGGGCAATAGTCCGAATAATGTAAATAATGTACATAATACCTCATCTCAGAAATATAAACAGATACACGGCACAGAGTCTAATAATAATAATAATAATAAGAAGAAGAAGAAGAAGAAGAAGAAGAAGAAGAAGAATAGGAAGAATTAAATTGAATTGAATTAAATTTTGATACTTTAACACACCAAACCGAAGTGAATAGGATTCCCAACAGTGCTTGAAAACTTTCAGAATAGTTGGGATCATCGATTGTTTTCAAATGCATACATCTTCCCAAGAGACTAGGAAATCAGCAACCCTATAAGTAACCCCCCCCCACTAAAAAAAAAAAAAAAAGAAAATGGACGTCAGTTATGAAGTTTTAATTACGAAACACATAATTAATAGGGTGGATTGATTTTTCACTGTATTTAGAAAATCAAAATAGCATTTGGTGCAAAAGCTGGAGTTATGTCATTTGGGCTGACTCCAAAAATTGCTTTCAAAGCTTTCACTAATTTTTGAGCATTTATATTTAAAGATTTAAAGTCTGAAAAAAATATACAGAATTTTTCCGCGGGTTTTTTGCTTACGAACGGACTTCAAAATGTTACCATTTCAAGAATAAATCCAAATAAAGTTGGTACCTTTTGTAGTAGGTACATTGAATGGAAAATATACTGAAACCAATTCCATTATTTACATTATTCAGACAGTTATCCTCATCTTCATTGCCATATTCACAACGTTTCGACCGTTGTATGCTCCGGCCTTCTTCAGGTGAATGGATCTCTGAGATGAGGTATTATGATTACTCGCATTATTTACATTACTCGGACCGTTATCTTCATTTCCGCTGCCATATTCACAACGTTTCAAAGAACTTGGAGAGGGGAATTAACAGGAGATAACTGATAACTGACATCCATTAAACATGGCACGTGGAACTAGAACAGTGAGAGAAATAAAGAATTCAGTTCGGCATTCCAACCACCTGATGAAGGCCGGAGCATAGAAAGGCCGAAACGTTGTGATAAATATGGCGACAAAGATGAGGACAATAGTCCGAATAATGTAAATAGTATATTTAATTTACATTGTTTATTGAAAATCACACTAAAACTACTGCACAGTATGACATAATACATGATAATATAGTTAAATTGTTCAGTATATTTCCCCTTTGAAAAAAATGAAGGTTTTATTAGATGGCACAATGCTGCCATGTGTTAACTGACCCCTAAGAGGTTGCTTTCCCGATCACTATAATCTTAACTTGTTCAAGTCTAGGGTTAACCTTTATATTCCACGCATATCCGTATAAGTTATGCTTCTTACTCAGTAACCCTCTACTTCCAGTGGCCATTGTTAGTCTAATTGATAGTTGCAGGATTTCTTTCTCGTATTTCTGAGCAAAAAGTGTTAAATCACGACTTATTTTTCATGAAAATATAACAATAAGCAAAACGGCAGACAATGTCATGGCGAACTTCCGGAATAGATTTCTTTCTTTCTTTTTTCTTTTTTCTTTCTTTTTCTTTCTTTCTTTTTTCTTTCTTTCTTTCTTTTCCTTTCTTTTCCTTTCTTTTTCTTTCTTTCTTTCTTTCTTTTTCTTTCTTTCTTTCTTTTTTCTTTTCTTTTCTTTCTTTTTTTTTCTTTCTTTCTTTTCTTTCCTTTCTTTCTTTCTTTTTTTCTTTTTCTTTCTTTTTCTTTCTTTCTTTTTTCTTTCTTTCTTTCTTTTTCCTTTCTTTTCCTTTCTTTTTTCTTTCTTTCTTTCTTTCTTTTTTCTTTCTTTCTTTCTTTTTTCTTTCTTTTTCTTTCTTTCTTTTTTCTTTCTTTCTTTCTTTTCTTTCTTTTTTCTTTCTTTCTTTTTTCTTTCTTTCTTTTTTTCCTTTTTTTCCTTTTTCTTTCTTTTTCTTTCTTTTTTTTCTTTTTCTTTCTTTCTTTTTCTTTCTTTTTCTTTTTTCTTTCTTTTTCTTTCTTTTTTCTTTCTTTTTTCTTTCTTTCTTTCTTTTTCTTTCTTTTTCTTTCTTTCTTTTTTCTTTTTTCTTTCTTTTTCTTTCTTTTTTCTTTCTTTCTTTCTTTTCCCTTCTTTTTCCTTTCTTTTTTCTTTCTTTCTTTCTTTCTTTTTTCTTTCTTTCTTTCTTTTTTCTTTCTTTTTCTTTCTTTCTTTTTTCTTTCTTTCTTTCTTTTCTTTTTTTTTCTTTTCTTTCTTTTTTTTCTTTCTTTCTTTCTTTTTCCTTTTTTTTTTTTTCTTTCTTTTCTTTTTTTTTCTTTCTTTTTCTTTCTTTTCTTTTTTTCTTTCTTTTTCTTTCTTTTTCTTCTTTTTTCTTTCTTTCTTTCTTTTCTTTCTTTTCTTTTTTCTTTTTCTTTTTTTTCTTTTTCTTTCTTTTTTCTTTCTTTCTTTCTTTTTTCTTTCTTTCTCTCTTTTTTCTTTCTTCCTTCTATTTTCTTTATTTCTTTCTTTTTTCGTTCGTTGTTTGTTTGTTTCTTTCATTCATTTTTCTTTCTTGTTTCGATGTCACTGTATTTCTTTCGTTGTTACTTTCATTCATCCATTCATTCTTTCTTTCTTTCTTTCTTTTTTCTTTCTTTCGTTCTTTTTTCTTTCTGCTTTTTTTCTTTCTTTCATTCATTTTTTTTTCTTTCTTGTTTCGATGTCACTGTATTTCTTTCGTTGTTACTTTCATTCTTTCTTTCTTCTTTTGTTGTTCATATATTTCTTTCTTCTTACCTTCTGGTTTCTTTCTTTCATTCTTTCTTATTTCTAATTTTCTTTCTTCTAACATCTTTCTTTTTTCTTTCGTTGTTGCTTTCATTCATTTTTTTCTTTCATACATTCTTTTTTTTGGTTCTTTCTTTCTTCGTTGCTCCTATCTTTCTTTCTTCTTACATCCTTATTTTTCTTTCTTTCTTTCTTCTTTCTTTCTTTCTTCTTTCTTTCTTTCCTTCGTTCTGTTCCTATGTTAAGCATCTTCTTTCTTTCTTTCTTTCTTTCTTTAATTCTTTCTTTCTTTCGTCACACGCTCTCTTCCATTCTTTCATTCTTTCTTTCTTCTTACACCCTTCTTTTTTCTTTCTTTCTTTTTTCTTTCTATCGTTCTTTCTTTCTTTCTTTCTTTCTTTCTTTCTTCCGTCACACCGCTCTCTTCCATTCTTTCATTCTTTCTTTCTTTTTTCTTACATCCTCATTTCTTTCGTTATTTCTTAACATGTTAATTTCTGTTTTTCTTTCGCTTTTTCTTGCTTTTTTTCTTTTGTCCTGCCTTCGTTGTTTCATTCATTTTTTCTTCACATCTTTCTTTCTTTCTTTCTTTCTTTCTTTCTTTCTTTCTTTACTATCCTGCTTTCTTTCATTCTTTTTTTCATTGTCATCTTTCATTCTTTCTTTCGTCGTTACTTTCATTCATTGTTACCTTCATTTTTAGTCTCTTTCGTTTTTACATCTTTCTTTCTTTCTTTCATTGATTTTTTTCTTTCCTTTTTTCTTTCTTTCTTTCTTTCATTGATTCTTTCTTTCATTGATTCTTTCTTTCGTTCCCTGTTACTTCTGTTTGTCGTTTCAATCTTTTTTCTTCCTTCTTGCTTTCTTTCTTTCCTTTTTCTTCTAGCATCTTACTCCTTTCTTTCGTTTCTCTTTTCATTCGTCGTTTCTTTCTTTCCTTCATTGTCCATCTATCTATCTATCTATCTATCTATCTATCTATCTATCTATCAGTCTGCGTATATGTGTGTGTGAGAGAGATAGGGAGAGAGAGAGGTGGGAAGGGAGAGAGAAATGTCTGCCTTCTCGTTTCCGTATATAGGCTTCGCTGGTAATCACGCCATTCCGTGGTTTCAACAGTTTACAGCACGAACCTGGCTTTTACGCTCAACCGGAGACCGACACACTCGACCAGATTATTATTATTATTATTATTATTATTAACACTATCATGTCGGTGCCATTTTAGATGGCGTCCAGTCAGTTCCCATTAACTAGACAGATCCTTTACAGATATTTTTAACAAGAGATCTCCTTCTTAAACTTTTAAAAGTAAAGAATAAACTTTTACAAGACCGGTGCCGCTGTCTTCCCAGTGACACACACACATACACATACGCATACACACACACATACACATGCACATACACATACACACACATACGCATACACATACACACACATACACATGCACATACACACACACATACGCATACACATACACACACATGCACATACACATACACACACATACGCATACACATACACACACACATACACATACACACACATACGCATACACATACACACACACATAGATATATATAAAAGAATTAATACAAATATTTTTTTTTCACTTAGCGGATCGGTGTTACCTTCAGCATCCCAACTGCGGACGTTCGTGGATGGAGCTTCCACCAATGTCTCCGTATAATCCTCAGGGTTATCGGCAATTATATATTATGGATATTCTATACAATATTTATGTTGTGTTATTGTTTTATATATATATATATATATATATATATATATATAAAAGTGAACAAAAGTCAACATAGAGGCGACAGTCTGTTTCATGCTATATGCAATCGTCAGGCCTGACGATTGATCTCATGGCAATTTTATTTAAACACGCTCTATCTCTGATATTGAGCACTTTATCCCATAAATATAGCACACCTTAAGACTATATTTCTTTATATATATATATATATATATATATATATATATATATATATATATATGTGTGTGTGTGTGTGTGTGTGTGTGTGTGTGTGTGTGTGTGTGTGTGTGTGTGTGTGTGCTGTGTATATAAATATAAATAAAATTATTTAATTATTTATATATTATATGCCAGTACTTATTAGGGTTTGTCTGACGATCGCTAAAGCGTGAAACCCAGGGTCACAAACTCACATCTATCAACCAAATATATATATATATATATATATATATTATAATTATTATTTAAAATATGATTCGATCGCGACACAGATGTGACGTCGTCCCCGGTCGCAGCGCCAACTTTGAAGTCCTATCCTGGTCTACCACGGCACCAACTGTGACGTCCCCGCCGCGGCGCCAGCTGTTCGCTCCTCGCTGCTTCGTTCGAGTGTCGCCGCTCCAAACGTGACGTCCGCCTGTCGCGTCAGTCGTGTTGTCTCGTCCTGTGACGACCAACTGGCTTGGTATCGGTCGCGGCACCCAAATGTGACGTTCTAACCTTTTGGTGATTCGGGTGGGAATCTGGTTAGATTCGATATCAGCCTCGTCGTTCCCAACGCCTGGTTACCAAAGTAACTGCATTGATCTCCAGTCCGCCTACCCACGTTGTGAATTGATCTTAGGCAGACGAGATCAATCAGTAGTTGAGGCCGTAATGCAAATCGGGTTCAACGGGGGTGACACCACACAAATATGCATAAAAGAAAATAAAATGAAAACTCAAAAGTTCAAGATATCAAAGAAAAAGATAAACTTTATGTCTAGTTGTTCGATACATAGGACTGCGTCTATTTCCCGACCCGTTCTATGGATTGTGACACGTTGTTTTCCGTTAGGCGAGTTTTAACGCTTCAAGTTGTTTGCTCTTTAAGAAATTGGTTTTTCGGTGTGTCTTCGGACGAAAGTCGAAAAAAACTTATTTTGGTGGTCTGGATCTAAGTCGCTCTTCAAAATAATTGTTCTTGGAGTGAAGAGGAGTCCGGAATGTGCGTGAATCTTTCAAGTCAGCTCTCTGCGAGGCGGAAGTCTCTCGAACCGAACTGGAACTCAACTCGAGCCTAACTGCAACTCTTCTCGAACTGAACTGAACTGATTTCTGCTTATATGGACACCGACCAAAACCGGGGTGGGTTTGTCGGCGTCGGGGGTTCCTCGATAATTCTAATTACATATCCACCTCTCTGGTTAGGAATTTCCACTTTTTTTCCATTTTTGGGAGCCTTTTCTTACTCCAACCTTCTCACCATACTTCAGAGGGGCGTGAGCTTCCCTCCCCACTTCTTCGTAGCAGCATCACATACCTATCCTCTGGATGGGCGGCGACAGCTTCCTTCGTGCGTCACGTGATCACCACTCGACAAATGATGTCTTAGTCGGGCGTGGACGAATCCGCGGCTTTGTTTCAGGAAAAAAATATCTTGCTTAACAAAAAAAAAAAAAATATCTTTTCTTTTCCTCTTAATCGCAGTTATCATTTTCTCTAGCCTCAAACAGGACAAGACGGTGGTCATAACTCTTGTTCTACACCTGGGCTTCGTCAGTACTTTTTAACACGGCCAAACGTCGCCTCGAAAAGAACATTTCTAAGTTCCCATTCATTTCCTTTCTGTACACATTTCTGATAACATAATTTTATTATCGCAGGCTAAAGATGTTCCGTCGAAAGAAATCGGTCAGTGGACACATCGTGTGCGGCTTTTAATTTTTCATATCTATCCAAAGCCCTTTGGTCCACCTGTTTTCCGTCACTTATCGAAATAACATTTTCATTTGGATTTTTCTTTGGCCAGTCGGCCAGCAGTTTGTTTACGTATTCCAGATAACACAGCCGTCGCCAAAACACACCCGATTCCTTTATCCACTCAGGATTTCCCTGTCATTGTAATGACACTCTTTCGCCATTTGTTACTTATCAAAATATCCTTTAACCATTGCCTCTTAGCCGTGGTGTTCTGCTTATCATCCACGTTTTGGGTCTCGCCTTTTTTTTTCCTTCTTTTCTTTTTCTGCCTCGGTAAATGGTGCCACACAGAAATTACTCAGAGTCTGTCTATATTTCTGAGATGAGGTATTATGTACAGTGTTTACATTAGTCAAGGTATTATGTACAGTATTTACATTGATCGAAATAAAGGGTTCAGTTTGAAATTCCAACCACCTGAAGAAGGCCGGAGTGTACAACGGCCGAAACGTTGTGACAAATATGGCGACAAAGATGAGGACAATAGTCCGACTAATGTAAATACTGTACAGAAATGACTGTTTCGAAGCTGGTTATCTATATTCAAGTTTAATTTCAATATTAAACCTTAACTGTTGGATGACAGTTTCATCTTCAAGCGATGTTTGGAATAACTAAGCAACGAAATGATTTACTTATTTATAGTTTTGAAATGGAGGTGTAATCTGAGGTTAGTTTTTTCATTATCATGGGGGGGTTCTGCTTTGATGAAAGTGGGAGTGTTTGTTATATGTCAAGTTTTTGGAGTCGTGTAAAATTGGGTAGATTTTTTTTTTTGTCTGGCTGCAATGGCTAATTTTATCAGGCCCCGTTGTTTTTGTATTACTATCTACTAAAACTCTACCTTATGGAAGCATATTTTTAAAAATAATTGTAATTTAAGCACTACTTATATATAAGAGTCCTTTCCTATTATATCAATGCACACACACATACATATATATATATATATATATATATATATATATATATATATATATATATATATATATATATATATATATATATATATATATAAGAAAAACCCAAATATATTAAGTGCATCCACCTGTAAAAAAAGATTAAAGTAATAGAAACTTTAATAATAAAAATGAAAAAAAGCCAATTCTTAACAATATTAACTACGAACAAGGCCACAATGTGCTAACCGTATTCGGAAATTAAAACATCCCTACTACTAAGACATACACATAATGCACACACTCAATTAAGCTGAAAAATCGAATCATCCTTGATAAAGGCTAAAGGTATAGCCGAAAGCGCTCGGAAATATAAAACATTTGGACAGCTCTTACATACCCTTTTGTCCAGAAAAGAAAGCTCTTGTTAGAACAGAAGAAAAATTAAATCAAAAGCTTAACCGTAGTACCTTGTCTGTCGTTTTTAATGAAACATGCATAAACGAAGGATTGCTGCCTAAATATACAATTTCATATATATATATATATATATATATATATATATATATATATATATATATATATATATATGGGGATAAAGAGAGATACCTCAAAAGATTTGCTAAAAATGATTATACAAAATGAAAAAATGTCCCCAAAACTTCACGTCATTATTTTTTTTTTTTTATTATTAAATTACAATTTTTAATCCTTTTTAGAACCTTCCAAATTTTGGTTATTTTTTTTTCTTGCAACAGTGGGGGAGAGGGGATAGATAAATTAGTATAAAAAATTTTAGCGGCTTTTTGCAGTGAAAAACACGTTGATTTGGAAATTCTTACAACCATCAAATAATTGTCGGATTTTAATTAAACTTTTACTCCAACGGCTTCTTCTCTCGCGCTTCCAGACAGTTGAACTCCCTTCCACCTACTTGCTTTCATGATGGCTATGGTCTTCAAATATTCAAATGTAATGTCAATCGACATCTTCTGATGCCTTGATCCTGATCTCCCTCTTTCTCTATATCCTTTCCTCAAACACCCTTTTTACTCCTGCGCTCACTTTCTGTAACCCCTTGCGTGCTAGTGGCACTCCCGCCTTGCTTGGGGTGAAATGTTAAAAAATTCACAAATAAATTAAATTATTTTAGAAATGTTTATTTTTTTCGAAAATCCTGGTAAAAATATTTTTTTCATTTTACCCCCACCACTTATCTAATTTTATGAAATTTCGAAATGTTAATTTTTGTAAGCTTAATGTTATTAGTTATAAGCACAAGTCCTTGGAGAATTAAAATCATCAGATTCGATTCACACCTATTCAGGTTGATTCATACCTATTCCGAATTTGATGAACAGTTCTAGACATTATGATGTGGGTATAAAATGGTGTATCAGTTCAATATTACAATCAATATATAAACCGATCCCTCACTTTGTAGCCACATTTGCTTCTATATATTCATTTTACAGAGAATGGAAATAAATCTAAAAGATATGCCTGTGTAGCGAATATGTATTTTATGAATTGATTGATACTTATTCTAAGGCTTATCAATATTTAAAATCAGAAAATATTTTTAGATTCTAAGAATTTTGACTTTTTGAGATAATAATAGTTTTAGTAATACAAATTTTACTAATTAAACCATAGCTGGATTGCGGGGGTGGGGAAGAAGCTGATCCATATCTTTCCCAAGGATATTTGCTCGTAAGCGAAAATAACGTACTCAACAAGAATCGAACTCGCTTCTCCGATTAACAATTCGCAACCAATATCCATTGCCCCACCCGTACATACAAGCTTACAGCGCCTGGTATTCCGAAACGGTCAGCCATCTAGGTATTAACCAGGTTCAACGTTGATTAACTTCGGTCTTCTTACGAGAACCGGTGTTTAAGTGTGATGTGGTCTTTAGGTTATTTCCTGCAGTAGAACCACATTTCGACTACCTCTAGGTTTCTCCTCATCCTTTGGGAGATTGTCCATATAAGAGGGGAAATAACACGTAGTCAGCCATGTCTCTTTCCTTTGCTTCTAACGAAATTTATCCTTTTCTTGCTTAGCTTTTGGAATGCTTCTTTCGCAAGTCCAATGCATGTTTGAATCTTGGTGTCGCAGTTTCCCTCCTCTGTTAAAACACCTTGCAGATATTTAAACTTCTGCCCCTGATTGAGATTGATACTGATCATACAACACAAAGCTCATCAGAGCTCTAATAAATTTTTTCCCAAAATGAATTGTGTTAAAAAAATAAATTATACCCCGTTGCAAAATAATCACTTATAAACATACAACAGAATAATCACCCATCAGAAAATTCGCTATTATTCATCCAACAGAATAAATGCCAATAATCATCCAACTGAACAATTCCTAATAATCACCCAAAAGAATAATCGCTATTAATCGCCCAACTGAATAATCGCTATTAATCAACCAACAGAATAATCGCTAATAAACACCCAACTGAACAACTGCTAATAATCGCAGACAAAATGATCGCTAATAATCACCCAACTGCACAATCGCTAATAATCACCAAACTGAATAATCGCTAATAATCACCCAGCAGAATAATCACTAATCATCATCCAGAAGAATAATAGCTAATAATCACCCAACAGGCTAAATGCTAATAATCACCCAACTGACCAATCGCTAATAATCACTCATCAGAATAATCGCTAATAATCCCCCAACTGCACAATCGCTAATAATCCCCCAACTGAATAATCGCTAATAATCACCCAGCAGAATAATCACTACTAATCTCCCAATAGAATATTCGCTAATAATCCCACAATAGAAATATCGCTACTAATCACCCAACAGAATAATCGCTAATAATCACCCAACACTGAGTCAACCTTAACAATAAGTTTATCACAAGACCACAAATTTGTGATATTATATACATTATTTACTCTATACAATACTAATGCCCACTAACATATACTCCCATACTGAGACATCCTCAGAATTGGCTTAGTTTGGAATAAGGCCATGAGTTTCGGCAAGCATTGGCGTTTGAACTCACTACTCAGAAGTCGACCAACTACCTCACTAACAATTATCCAATATTGAGATATTCTCAAAACTATGGCTAATTAGGACACCTAGTGAGGATCGAACTCACTAGTTTGCAGTAATGGCTAACAATACTAACTCTTTAGAAATTCCATGATAATAAGTCAACCTTAAAACTAAACTTAGCTTAGTTTGACACAAGGCTACTAATTAGGGCACTCAGTGAGGACCGAACTCATTGTTCTGTTGCAATGATCAGCCGAGACAATCTCGCTGAATATCATCTCGCGATCTGAAATCACTGAGTTTAGCTGTTTTTTGGAAACACGTTTACATACAGAGAGCAACCAGTGGGGATCGAACTCACTACTCAGTATTGATCAGAGAGACTGGCGAGCTATCCATTACCAAACGCCGTGAAAGAAAGATGCGGCCAGAAAACCAAAGATGCGAAGATAAATATCTTCATCACCGCCACTGCTCTTGTTGCTGTTGGCACCGCCATCGTAACCGAACGAGGTGGTGTAGTAGAACGCAAGCAGCGAAATAATGAATGCATTCGAAAACCGTCTTGTTCCTTTAGCAGCAGCGCGGTTATTCACCGACGAATACTTTTAGACAATGATATTGATCACAAAAGAATTATTGACGTCGACGGCGTGAAGTGGCGAGAACTCATACGGGAACAAGCAGCGTTATTTCACGTGACACCATATCACGATATAGGACCGGGGAATTTTTTTTTTTTTTAATCAGAGCAGCGGCATGGATCTTGGAATTGTCCTGGACGACGCATGCGCATTGGCTCAATTAGAATTGCGACGTATCTCCGTAAAAACTGACCGATGACGGCGGCTCATTTTGTAGACACGAACGTAAAAGTCGGTATTTCTATTCAAAATATTTCTATGATTTATTTTTTTTTTTTTTGTGAATAATTTTATTCCTTTGTCCTTTTCTAACAGATAAATATTTCAATCAAGTCAGATTTTTTCCAAACTTTTTAGTACGTACACATGCTGAGTAGTATTTATTACTATTCCTGTGTTATAAAGTACACAATACTAGGTCATTTCAATGTGGTCATGTTCAAGTACGCTTTACAGATCGTTTTCAATGACCGGAAAAACTATCCATTGCAACAGATATATATATATATATATATATATATATATATATATATATAGATAGATAGATAGATAGATAATATTAGTACTTAATATACACATATGCATATATATATATATCTAAAATATATAAATATATATATATATAGATATATATATATATATATATATATATATATATATATATATATATATATATAATTTTCAGGAGGAGAGAATCAGGTAGAACTCAATGTCAAGGACAGAGTAAGAATATCTATATCTATCTATCTATCTATCTATCTATCTATATATATATATATATATATATATATATATATATATATAAAAGGAAGAGGTTATAGTCGTTCCAACGAGAGAAAAGTGTGTATATTAAAAGAAGAGAGAAACCGCAAACGTTTTTGGTTGTAATGTGGATTTTTTTTTTAAATATTATGCTTTATTTTCCATAAGACGTTTGGATCACTAACACAAAAACAGAGAATGTCACATATCGAGAATATTTAACATCGAAAAACATAATGAAAAAAATTAATTATTTTTAATAATATGTGTAAATCTCTACCCTTTGCCTGATGAAGGTCGCAAGACCAGAAACTCGTGTAGCAAAATTATGTAAAATAAAGCATAATATTTTTTTTAAAATCCACATTACAACCATAAACGTTTGCGGTTTTCTCTTCTTTTTTTATATATATATATATATATATATATATATATATATATATATATATATATATATATACTACAAATTTACTTATTTAAAAATATGGTTCATTGCTATACAAGAATTACCACCATGTTTCAGAACAGAAGCTAAAAACTTCAAATTCAATTATAGTTCTGTTTCATTTTAAAACGAATTTTGGAATAACTTATTTTGAAAATTACTGAGTTTTATAAGCACATACATTCATAAAATTAGAATCTATTGGTATGGGAAATCCAATGATTTTAACAAGGGACGGTAGGGTATTATTTTTTACCTACAACTATTGTATCAACATATTAGTTACTTTCGAAAAGAGGTTAAGTTAAGGTAGGGTAGGGGTGCCTTTTCAAATGAATGTCGTCTGTTTTTTTTCAATGACAGAAAATTTTTCTGCACTTTCGTTTCGCCGTTAAATTTGTACTTGTATAAATAAAGATTTTTTCTCAAAGGGTTGTTTGTATATGAATCCGTCGTATGGAATTATAATTTTAAAATATTATCTCAATTTTAATAATAGACTATACATCTTTTAAAACAAATAAATGTAACAGAATTAATTAAATTATTTAAAAATTATTATTCAAATATCAAATATATATTTTTCATTTATCAGTTTTTATTTTTATTTTTAAACATTGCTTAAGGAAAATTTTTGACAATGTCGGCTGAGAATAGCTATTTCATTTGTTTGATTAATTTTTATTTTTTATAAATCTAGTAATATATTTTCCCATGTATGCACAAAGGACATGGGTCATTTAATAACCTACATATTCTAGCTTTTCTTATTAATTTCCATTTCACAGTAGGTGTTTTATTGGTTTCCTTTAAGTGAAAGAAATATTTCGATGGGGACGTCTGATTTCGCTATTTACTCATCCTAAAAGAACTTTGATGTTGGTTAAACCGTTTTTTGAACTCATGTCTTGTGCATCCAATGTAGACTTTTACGTTGTCTGGATCCTCAATAGATGAGATATTGCATTGGTATACCAATGATTCAGTATTCGGATCTGCCATACGATTACAAAAGTCAAGTGGATGATGATGATATATATATATATATATATATATATATATATATATAAGTAATTCATCGAGTCTAGAAGAAACCGCAACAGAATGCAGAAAGCACTAGACGGCCGTTTCGTCCTGTATTTGGGACTCATCAGCAGAGCGCATCCACTACCGAGAATTGAAACCCGGACAGTTACATTGACAGGCAAACGTCATATCAACGGGCCTCGGTGACGAAGAGGTAGCGAACTAGACTCTATATTGCGCGGCTCATTCACATATTCCGTGATCATCCAAGTTTCCTTTACCCATAAGACTGTGCTCTGAATGGAGCGCCTTGTGGATAGTAGTCGTGGCTCTGGGGGAGCCAGTTTACCCCTGACGATCCGCGTAGGTGAAACCTAGCTAGGTTTGTCTGGCTCTTTTAGGTTAACTTTTATATATATATATATATATATATATATATATATATATATATATATTGCCCAACTTCTAGTTTCATACCGAAGCAATTTTAAAGTGCTGGAATTATTATATTTATTTTTATTTATATTTGGTGTTGAATGAATTATTATCCGTGATTAATAAGATCAGATTCACCAACAACACTAATAGACTTCAGAAAAAATACATACAGACATTGCCACCATCAGACAATCAGATACATTATCATCAATACTGACAAAACGGGTAACCATTACCAGATCGGCGTCCACACATATCCCAAAGCCATTAATAGAGTGGTTAATAAGAATTACAAAAGAACACCCAAACACTGAGAATCTTCTGTCAATTGCGTAGCCAAAAAGACAGTTGAGAAACTAAAAATCAACGCAAATTGAACAAGCAACAGGCTTACTGCACCGTAAAAGACCACAAGGACAGCTTCCCACACAACCCTCAATACCAGCTAATTAACCCATCCAAGAACAACATCGGTAGAATAAGCAAAAAAAAATCTCGAAAGAGCCTGTAATTATGCTAGAAATGCTTTAGGGCAGGTGTGTCAAAATGGCTGTCTTTTATATGCATCTTGGCGGCCCTCACAAAGGTTTCTTTAACCGTGGTATATCGAGAATATTGTCTATGTTGGTCATGAAAATTATTAAAAACAATAAGATTTTTTTTTCAATTGGTATGATTAGATTGTTTATTCTATTTTTATTTTTTTTTATGTCAGCGACTATTTTTAACTTCCGGTTAATCATCCTCGACAACTAAATAAGAACAAATGTAAAGTGAAAACCTTCGTAATTTTGTAATATTCTGCCTTAAAAAAATGTCTAATTCAATTCAATCTCGTAAAAAGAGAAAATTATCTGAAGAAGGACGTGTGTTTTAAGAAAAGTGGGAAACTCTTTGATTTGCAACCATTGATTTCCAAACATTGCATTGCAACGCCAAAAGAATATAATGTGAAAAGACATTATGAAACAAGCCATCGATCTTATGATAAATATGAAGGAGATATGTGTGTATCAAATGTGAAGGATGGTACTGGAAATGCAGACTGACTCAACACGCAAAGGAAAGTACCTAGAAGTAGGGGTACCCGGATATTTTTCATGCTTTCCTAAGACATTTAAGAACTTCAGAAAGTTTGCCACAAAGATTATGGCGATGTTTGGTTCCACATATGTCTGTGAGCAGATATTTTCATTTATGAAGGCCACAAAAATGTCTCACAGAACCAGATTAACTGATGAAAATTTGTCATCTTTGATCAAAGTGGGAGTTACACAGACATTCTAACCTGATATATCGAGAATAGTTTGTTTAAAGCGATGTCAATCATCAGAACTACATAAAAATGATTAAATTGTACTACCTTGTATTGTAAGTATTTTGTATTTAAAGTTTAGTTACCACTAGTTGTGATTAATGTAAGACTGCAAGCAGGTGCGGCCATCGAGGCTACAGATATGGCCGATGCGTTTTGACATTTAGAAGTCAACCAGTTGCAAAATTCTGCTGACGCCATTGATTGGTTCAATAAAATTAAGGTGAAAAAGTCAATGCTCTTTTCTACAAGTCGAAATTTGCACCTTCTACCCGTCCATCAAGGAGAATTTGTTCACGGATGCGATAAACCTGGCCAACATCTACTACCCCATAACCCACAGTATCATCATTAAATAGTCTTAAAAACCCCTTCTGTTTCATGAAAGTTCCCTGCGGACCAACCGTAACAATCCTGAATTTGGGTGCGTTTGATTCAGCAGAAGCTTGCGAGCTAGTTGGTACAGTATTACTTCGGCGGTTCAGGTCTCTTTTTTAATATTAAAAACACAGGCCTAAATAGTGACGACGGGATTATACTTCTACGCAAATGAAGCGCACAAAATGCTGGCTGCCTAAGAAAAGAACTAATTAAGTTCTTCAAAGACCAAGATCTGATTATTACTACCACCAATGCTAAAATAATCAATTTCCTGGATATAACAATGGACTTCACAAAACATACACCAAAGTTTTATACAACCATAGATACATCAACAAACAATCCGAGAATACTAAATGACTTACATAAGTCGGTCCAATTTAAACTGTCCACCAACTCTAGCAATAAGGTAATTTTTGGCAAACATAAAGGCAAATCACTAGAACTTAGCAACCATAAAATTAACCTCGAGTTCTTAGCAAATAACAATAAGGACGCCAACAAACCAAAACGTCGTAAACACTGTAGTATATGGTTTAGCTCGCCCATCAGCAAAAACGTCAAAACTAACATCGGATTGTTTTTTTTAATTTAATCCCCAACCACTTTAGTTGTCCAACATTTAATAAGATCATCAACAAAAATAACATCAAAGTCAGCTATAAGTGTGCTAAAGACATCGACCAGTATAAAACTCGACACAACAATTCTAAACAAACATTTCAACAGCCTTCAAAGGAATCACATCCCCAAATCTGATAACTGCAAATATATGTCCAAATCGTTCGTTTATAAAGCTGAAATCAAACATGGTGACGTGGTCAAGTTTTACGTGGGCTCTACGGAAAACAATTGGAAATTGCGCTTTATCCACCACCGAATGACATTTGGCAGTATCAAATATCGAAACAGCACTGCCCTAATTTTATCTGGAAGCTAAAAATGGGAATAAAAACTAAATTATCACCTGGGAATTAGCCAAAGCTAAGTCCTTCAGCGGGAAACGCAATAAATGCAACTTATATCTCTCTGAAAATTTTAATAATCCTGAAAAATATTAAAAAAATCCTAACCACTTAAACAAAAGAAATGAGTTGATTAGCACCTGCCTACATAGATCCAAATTCCTACTCAAACACGTTGACCCACATTAAAATAATCTAGGCGACCAAGTGTCCACATTTACTTGTATTGATTATAATATTTGTTTTCCTATTTTTTACTTTTCTTTCTGGATACATGTATTGTACAACTGTTCGTAATTTTAGACGATGACACATTTAACATTTTTGTCTTTCCATTTTTTCCATTATCTTATCACTAGCATTTTTAGCATATAAATACTATTTTTATTTTTTGCTTTGTTTGTTGTCTCTTTCCTTCGCCTTTAGTTTTACTACCAGAAACGTGTTTATTTACTCATCTATTTGCATTCCTTATTTTTATTCAATTATTCACTTATTTGCCTTATTTATTTATTCATTTATTTATTTACTTATTTTCATATTTATGAGTTCCTATATATGGTTTTCATTTAATTTTATTTTACCTTATTTTACTTTATCACGGCATATTTTATTATTACTGATAACACGACTCTTAGTTTAGAAATATTAATATTAATAATATTTTGAATTATTGTGTTGATTCTCGGGAAAAAATAGAGTTACCTCCCTTGATCTTATAACCCCACTTCTAGCTGATGAACCAGCGTCTCTTTAATTTAGAATTTATATATTTTATTTCCAACCGTATTTTCATATTTAAATTGTTGATCTGGGCCGAACTTCAAATTCAAAAACAACTACAATTTATTTAAACATTTTAACGTGTTTATTTACGTATTTATATGTTCCTATATAAGGCTCTCATTTCATTTTACTTATTTTTCTTATTTTATTTTAAATTAATTTCTTTTCATTGATATGCATTATTATTAGTAGTAATCGGAGTAGTAGTACTTTATTTTATTTTGTTTTGTTTTATTTTATATTATTTCATTTTATTTCATTAGTTTTAGTTAGTTTAGTAACATTACTATTAACTATGGTCTTGATTTTTGGAAAAACAGAGTTGACGTCAAATTTTCCAAGTCCCCTTTTTTGTTTACTTACGTTTTCAAAACTGTTAATCTGAGCTTAAATTCAAATTCAAAATTAAACTACAATTCATTTAAATATTTTTACTGCAATAATATTCCATCTCACCAATAATATATCTTGTGGGAACCAGAAAAAAATATTGTTAACCCAATATGTAAATAAAAATAAATATAATAATTCCAGCACTTGAAAATTGTTTCGGCATGAAACTCAGAGTTGTTCAATTAATATATATATATATATATATATATATATATATATATATATATATATATATATATATATATATATGAAATAGCTCTGTTACTTAACCCTGAGCATTATTTTGCTTATACTATAGAGTATTTAGATGAATTTGTATAAGATCACTCACTCGTATACCTACCTATATTTAACCATTCGGATAGATAGATAGATAGATAGATAGATAACCTTGAAAAAAGTAAAATTCGCTCGAGCGGGTATGCGCGAATTTGTAAACAGCAACTGCTACTGCTGATAATGCAATGCTCTTCTATGAATCGAGCACACTGAGTCACCGGCGAATTTATTCAAAAATAAATGCGTAAAAATTCACCTTCTTCTCTGTCAGGGGCTGATAGCTTAGGGGAAAATCAGTCGGGTTTCGATCTTGGCTTTAGGCAATCGGATGTCTAGCCACACTAATGAGCTGTAATACAGCGAAACCGTTTGTTTGTGGATGACTATATATATATATATATATATATATATATATATATATATCATATAAACACATGTCTTCGTTTTTGAGTTATTACGTTTAATGAGAGTTTACAGTAGATGGCGCCGTTGCCATATAGATGAGGTTACATTAGACATTCGTTTGTGGCTAATCTGTCTTCAGAGTTTAACGTGTGTGACAGTGATTTAGCTGAGAAATGTTCCATTTAACAATGATGGGACATCCATATCGTGAGCAGGAAGATGTGATTTTCACATACGGCCGCGCATGGTAATGGACGCGAGGCTGTACGGCAGTATCAGATTGCATTTCCAGTAATCCAACCCTTGCTGTTCTTTATCGTCGCGTTGCTGAAACAGGATCCGTGGCACCACAAACTATCCACGAAGACCGAGATTGGTTCATACGCCTGAACACGAAGAACACATTCTACCGGCAGTGGTGCGCATGTGTAGTCCAACCAACATAATAAATTTAGTCTGATGAAGTTCTGAAAGATGAAACGCATCACAAGTAAACTTTTTCAACTTTCTCATACAATTCCCCCACCACACACACATATATATATATATATTATAATTATTTTTTTTAAAAAATAAAATATGATTCCTTCGCTATATAAGAGTTCTCGTGTTTCAAAAACAAGAGCCTAAAACCTCAATATAATCATTAAAATTAAATTGAATTAAAGTATCAAGCACTGATAAGTGACTGATATGTGGATACAAATTAACTCTTACGCCCGTTATCGAAATGGTCGCTTCCATAGTCATTAATTTTACGAATGAACATGCTTATAAAGATGCGTAAATTTCGATATTTGGTTATTCATAAATTTTCGATTGAGGATGGAGTACGAACAATGTGCTCTGGGACATGTTTTCTTTGGGAAAAATACGAACAAAAAGTCAATATCTGTCTATATTTCTGAGATGATGTATTATGTACATTATTTATATTATTCGGACTATTGTCTCCATCTTTGTCACCATATTTATTACAACGTTTCGGCCTTTCATTATCTGTCTATATTTCTGAGATGAGGTATTATGTATATTATTTACATTATTCGGACTATTGTCCTCATCTTTGTGTGACGTCGCTTGGTCCAGGGTTGATCCTGGTCGCGGCGCCGATTGTGACGTCGCCCCCCCCCCCCTGGTCGCAGCGTCGACTCTGTCGTTCGATCTCGTTCGCGGCTCCAAGTGTGACGTTCTAACCCTTTGGTTAGATGATTACCAACCTCGCCGTTCCCAACTCGCTTCCAACGCCTGGTTACTAGGGTAACTGCACTGATCTCCGGTCTGCCTACCCACGTTGTGATTAGATCTTAGACAGACGGGATCAAACAGGGATTGGGGCCGTATGCAAGCTGAGTTCGACGGGGTGGTGGTAACACAAAAAAAAAAAACTCACGAGGCCAAAATTACTGATAAAAAAGGGTAACAACCTTTTTATATCTAAATGTTCGTTACATAAAAATTATTCCTACATCCCGACCCGTTTTGTGGACTGTGGCACCAAGCTTCTACCATACAACTTAAAGACTTCGAGTTGCCTACTCTCTAGAAATTTGCATGTCGGGGTGTGGTTTGGTTTCGACACTGGGCGCTGATCTCTACCTGTCGTTCACGGCTGGTTCTTCTCGCCGTCAGTGCGCGAATCGACTTCTTCTGGGGTGGGTCTGTCGGCGCCAGGGTTTCCTTGATAATTTCAAAAGTCGCATTATTTCTGATTTCCCATTATCGCTCTTACTTTCACTCCTACTTCCTCACAGTGCCTCTGGGGGGGAGGCGCATACCCGTTTCCCCTGGTCTCTCGTATGTCAGGTGACCGCTCTCGAGCAATGGGGTCCTGGCCGAGCGTCCCTCCCCCTCTCTTGCACATCACGTGACCGCCCTCGGCCAATGAGACCCTGGTCGGCATCTTCCCTCCTTCCATCTTCCCTCCTTGTCCCCATCTTTGTCGCCATATTTATTACAACGTTTCAGCCTTTCAGTATCTGTCTATATTTCTGAGATGAGGTATTATGTACATTATTTACATTATTCGGACTATTGTCTTCATCTTTGTTGCCATATTTATTACAACGTTTTGGCCTTTCAGTATCTGTCTATATTTCTGAGATGAGGTATTATGTACACTATTTACATTATTCGGACTATTGTCCTCATCTTTGTCGCCATATTTATTACAACGTTTCAGCCGTTGTACGCTCCGGCCTTCTGCAGGTGGTTGGAATGTCGAACTCAACTGAAATAAATAATAATGGAATTATTCGTTTTGTATCAATCATCTCTTCTGTTGATAGTTCATTCTTATAACTAGTGAAGCTTTTCTTGTTGAACAATTTTGTGTTTAGTGGGAGAACCTTTGTTGCGTTAATATTCCATTCAAGAATTTGGAAGAGGTAGCTATGAAGAGATCAGAGTATCGTTCTCGCTGCCATTCATGAATTCTCGCTGCCTGGTACTTAAATATATTATTTTAAAACTATCCCAGCTGATGTGTAATAACCGAGATTTCGTCCGAACAACATCTGGTTGAAAAACAAAAAAATCTGTCGACACAAGGAATTTTTTCTTTCTTTAATTTCTAAAACATTACACCCTTATGGAAAATGCAAGTGTGTCTAAAATTGAACAGAATAAATAAAAACATGAATTAGTTTTTAGTTTTGGTTTTCTTCAGCTTAGTTTAATAACTATTATTATTATTATTATTATTATTATTATTATTATTATTATTATTATCTTAAAACTTATGGCGCAAATAATTGCTCTCACATTAAAAATTTTATTAACAAACTGACGTTAGTAAAACTGTCAGCATGTAGTAAAATTTATATTAAAAATATACCACGAGAATTTTAGTTTAGAACTAGTTTTTATTAGAAAAGAATTAGAACAGTTTATTTGGCGTTGAAAGATTAGATTACATAAAATTGAATCCTCCCATATATATATATATATATATATATATATATATATATATATATATATATATATTTGTACCAACCTTAATTGTCTTATGACCTTCGCGTAGAACTCTTCATTGCTAATTCAAGAAAGACATTCGGATTACTAACACAAAAACAGAGAATGCCTCATATCGAGAATATTTAACATTGAAAAACATAAAAAAAAATTAATTACTTTTAATAATATGTGGAAATCTCCGCCTTTTACCTGAAGACGGTCACGTGACCAGAAACACGTGTAGTAAAATTATGGAAAATAAAGCATAATATTACAAAAAATCCACATTACAACCTAAAAAACGTTTGCGGTACCTCTCTTTAATTTATATATATATATATATATATATATATATATATATATATATATATATATATATATATATATATATATAATTCCGCTACCTCGGTTTCAATCCTTCGGTATTTTCAGTCGATTTCGGTCAGTTGATTTTCTACCGCTTTGATTTTTTTTTTTTAAATTAAAAGAAAAATTATGAACCCTATATTCATAAATTTAATAAATAAATAAGCGTAAGACGTGAGGTGTTGTAGAAGGTCAGGAGGATGAGGAGGAGGAGGAGTTGGGGAAAAGCAAGTGTATTAGAAATGTATCGGGGAGGATAAATGAAATATTCATATTTCCTTTTCATCCCACTTCATAAGAACGCAAAACTGATTCCGTTCTCTCATTCATACATATATATATATATATATATATATATATATATATATATATATGAGATAACGATATATAAATAATCATGATTAATATCGGAAAAAATATATAACAAAGTGCAAAAAAGGTTTCCTGTAACGTGTTTAAATTTTTAAATTTAAACGCGTCAAATCAAATTTTAAATTCCAAGCATCCCTCGTTTGTGTCTATGTATAGTCTTATCAGCATAAATTAAGTCTGATGAAGTCCTAAAGCACGAAACGCGTCACACGAAGACTTTTTCCACTTTGCCATTCATTTTCCCCATAGATAGATAGATAGATAGATAGATGGTGTCCATAAATTTAGTGTGCACTTTAAAATAATTATTACTTTATTTGTATTTGCGATAGAAATAATTTGTAAAAAGGATTAGAAAGAAGTAAGTCTATATTTTATAAGGTTTTATTGAAATTTTATTTATGTTGCCACATATCGTCCATCATTAGCAATACAAAGGGTAATACGATTTTGCAGTTCACGGTAAACATTTGCCAACTGATTTACAGTAATGCCTGAAATCACACTAGCTAATTTAGCTATACTTAAAACTAGGTACATTAAACTTTATAACAATTTTTACAGATTTTTTCTATCGCAAATAAAAAAAATTACAATTTTTTAAAACGCACACGAACTTTATGGACACACTTCATATATATATATATATATATATATATATATGTTTGTGTGCATCTGTGTGTGGGAGTGTGTATGTGTGAGAGTGTGTGTCGCCTCTGAATGCTGACTTCAATGTTCACTTATATATATATATATATATATATATATATATATATATAACCAAAGAGTTTCTGTGAAAAAGAATTGAAAATTATGTGGACCACCACGAACCTCTTCTCGCTACTGTCAAATGGAGAATGGCGTGATTTGGGCCCGTTACAAGGCAGGAGAGCCTGTGCAAGACCATTATGCAATGCACAGTTTAAGATTGACGTTGGAGAGGACGTTAACGCAAAAGCTGGTTGGACAATGTCAAACAATGGTCAAATATTACTCTGCCAGAACTGTTGATGGACTGTTGTGTAGGAGATTCGATACATCTTCTGCATTCGGATCCACGCCACCATTACAAAGGTCAAGGGGAAGATAATGGTTATACACACACGCGCGCACACACACACACACATGTAATGATTGCCTCTAGCATGAAACAATCCGTCGCCTCTGAATGCTCTGATGCTAATGTTCACTTGACCCGAAACTTTTAGTGACGTGGGAGCAACAACACTGACGTCGCACCTAGATTCGGCACTTTAGAGGTGTGTTTTAATTGTATATATATATATATATATATATATATATATATATATATATATATATATATAATAAAAGGCTTAAACACTAATATTCCATGGTCATAATTTATTCCATTGGAATCGTAAATACGATCCAATTCATCAGACCTACAATTTCAAAAAGAAAACAGAAAAAACAACTCCGGGAATAAAAACAGAATTTAGAGGGAGTGTAAGTATGAGGGGTAACAGACTCGAGAAGGAGACAGATTAAACCTTAACAGAGAGAATTTTAGGAGAGGTGAGTGGAAGGGGTTTAAGTAAGAGAAATATGAATGTTGTCGGATATCTAATGCATAAAGATATATGTCGTGTTGACATACACACACCATAGACGATCTAATGTTGAAGATCAGAATAAGAGGGAGGGAAGGACGAGGTGGGGGAGAGAGATGGGGCGTAGAAAAGTAAAACTGAACGACATTTACTGAAAGGGCCGCTGTGTAATTGAGACAAATTGAATATCGACTACAGGTTACAAATCAAATAAAAACATATAAAAAATAGATATAACGATTATCTAATCTAGCAAGGAACTATATTTTTATGTTCAAAAACACATGCGAATACACACATACACAATAACATATACACGTATATACATACACATATATATAATATTTGTATATATATATATATATATATATATATATATACATATATATTTGTATGTATGAAGAAATATAGTTCTAAAGTGCGTATATAAATATAAATATAAAAGTGAACATTGCGTCTAGCATAAAACAAACTGTCGCCTCTGAATGTTGATTTCAATGTTCACTTTTATATATAATGGATCCTAGTTGATTCTAACATTTCTAAAAGAAAATTCATTTTGCTTATTGTTAACGTGTATTTGATTTTTATATGTTATATATAAAGTTCAGTGTATGTTTCTGTGTTTGTGCATGTGTGTGTGTCCAAGCAACTCCTTCGCTCCCGATTTCAATGATTCTTAGCTCATTCAAAAGCCCTAGAAATGTCAGGCGCAGGGAACGATTTTCGTTGAGCTCAGATTCAGGGTTGCCAGGTTAGAGAAGTCAAATCGGAAATATGTTGTTTAAATATGTTGCAGGATGCGAGATTAAAAATATATATTAATACATTATACTAGCCATTATCGTTGCTTTCATAGTTCAAGGGGTGTAACTCTTATTTTCCTTTTCTATCAAAAGTTGCAGTGTACGTTTTATCATAAACAAACTTCAAAGCAGCCCTGTTGGGCGGCATGTAAGCTAGATCCTGTGGAGGACTCTTGGTTTGGCCATCATCACAAAAGCTAGGGAAGAGTAGATGCGATAGGCTTCAATAAACTACAGAATAACTCAAAATTGATCACTGTATAGAATTACTGTTACGGGACAGGAGCAAAAATTCCCCACAGCCCCCGCAGTTCAATTTTCCTCAGTTGCGACTCTATCCTTTGACAGAGTTGCCCCTGAGCGACCTCTGCCCAAAGACAGAGATGCTACTGAGAGATGATAAGTAGACATGTAACTACTCATAATGATATTTAGCTACCCCCCACGAGAGTTACATATGGCACAAGGCCGGGTTTAACGTGGGATTTTGAGTCCGTAGTCTCGGCCAAAAATATTCCCTCTTTGAACCCGCATAAATGGGTTCAGGGGTTCATAAATGGGTTCCACCCCGAACAAGACTCTTCCCTTCGGCGGAGCCTTGTCCGGGTTCCTCACAGTATTTATCGATCCACCCACTAGGATTGAATGTGGCACAAGGCCGGTTTAATGTGGGTATCTCCGAGCCCGTAGGCTCGGCCAAAAATATAGCCTTTGAACCCGCCTAGACGGGTTCAGGCCCTGTCTACCTCCCCGGACGAAACCTTTCCCTTCGGCAAAGCTTCGTCCGGGTTCCTCTATGCCAAAGCAGAGAGTTCGACAGACTGTATCTCGACGTATCTCAAACGTATCTCTGTATCAAATATTCCACCCACGAGGAATATATGTGGCACAAGGTCGAGTTTAAAGTGGGTTTCTCCGATCCCGTAGGTTCGGCCAAAAATATACCCTTTGAACCCGCCTAGACGGGTTCAGGGCCTGTCTACCTCCCCGGACGAAACCTTGCCCTTCGGCAAAGCTTCGTCCGGGTTCCTCTCTGCTAATGCAGAAAGTTCGACAGACGTCGCTTACAGTCAAAGACTGTATCGAGACGGTTCCTCTCTGCTCGAAAGACGTACCCCGGAGTCATTATCTACTTTTTTCGAACTATCACTCCCCAGGTTTATTGATTTTTAAAAAGTTTATTTCATTAATTAACTGTGCTTCATTTCTGTTCTTTTATTCGAGGATTGTTTTGATTTTCATATCAAAAATAGTTCTGTTTAGGAATATTGTTTTATATAGTTCAGAAAGTGTTTGAAATTTGCATTTTAC
>CAHIKZ030004049.1:700000-745000 GCA_903632075.3 Acanthosepion pharaonis
CAACAATACATATATTTTCGTTGTCCTCTTATTACTAAGAGAAAAAACAAGAACAACATCTATTCTATACCTGAAGATGTCTGTAGGAACGGACGAAAGCTTGTAGTAAAAATAAGAACTAATACGGCAGAAATTTATATAAACAAGGATCATTTCATTCATAACATATTCGGAGGTTTTTGTATATTATTTGAATTGTTTGCGATGATGGATTTCTCGCCAATTAAATCATTAACCTTTGCATTAGTTTTTGTGTGAATAATTCATGAATATATATATATATATATATATATATATTACAATACACACACATATGTGTGTGTGTGTGTGTAATTGGTATTGATTTTAAATTCTAGATATGTACAAATACACATGGGTTGTAGAAAATATACAAGCTCAATAGTGAAACAGGATATTTTAAAATTATTTCGTCGTGGGAATGCAATATTGGAAATTTCAAAAACGTCGAAAATAGAAGGCAGAACAATCGCAAATGAAACTGAATACCTAAGCATCAGAAGGACAAGTTAAAGCTGGTTTAAATAATGTCCCAACAGGAAACGAAAGAAGCGCTAAAACATAATAAACAATGAAAGTGGATTGACTTGCAAGAACATATTTGCAGAGGCTGGTGTTGCGAATGCAAACAGAGAAGACGAAAAAAAGACATGGCGACGGAAGAAGACAGACTGAAAACATAAAAGCAATCAAACTATCACCCTTAAGTAAACATCAAAAAGAGAGAAACGTTGGGTGAAGGAGTAAATGAAAACAGGAAGAAGAGAGCGGAGGAACTTCCCGCCGGGAAGTAGTTGTTCCGTGCCAGAGGCCTTCTACCCCCGTTACGTGGACAGAATCCTCGGTCTTGTTCAGTAACATCTGTTCCATAGCGGTGGTATGACCGGCTATGACTCATGCTATGACCAGTTTAGACAAGGTAAGATCAGCTTAGAGTGGAAACACTCAGGTCTCGACGTTAAAAACTGACCTTGTGTCACAACCTGGTTCTGTGGGTGGGGGGTCAAGATAAATCCCAGGATTAAATGAAAGCAGATTTGTAAACAATAATGTTTAGTAATCAATGCAAAACTATATTAGATGAACCTGATGGCTGGACTACAGATTTGGCTTTTAAATCTAACATAATTGCTTATTCCGACGTCGAAGTTGTTGGAGGTAGAATGAGGTTTTGGGCTTAGACTTTAGGCTTTAAAATTAGAGATATAAATGCTGATGTCTATTACTGTTTTCCACCGCACCATTAAATTCATGATCCCATCTTTAAGAAAATTCTCATTCTTTCATGTGATAAACAATTCAAATGTTTCGATTACCTCTTCCTTATTGGAGAATGTTATATTGCGTATGAAAAGCTCAAAATTCTTAAATAAATGATAATCAATAGGAGAGATATCAGGTGAATATGGAGAATGAGGGAAAATTTCATAATTCAGGCTATACAGCTTATGGACACTTGAAGCGTGCGGTCGCGTGTTGTCGTGCAGCAAAATTGGGTCGGGATGTTTCATTTTCAATTTTCCGTCCATACACTCAGTTTCTCCACAATACGAGGTTGCTATTATTGTTTTTCTCTTGAGGCAAGAATGAATTATGAATTACCCCTTTGAAAGACCACCATACAGTAACCATTAACAGTGCAGTGGAGGTTTTGGGTATTTTTTTCGTGATTCATTTGCATCTAACCATGGACATATTCTCTTACTGTTGTCAAAAAGCATCCATTTCTCATCGCATTTAAAGATTCGACGCAAAAATGGTAACAATATATTGAAAAAAAATTATCAGGAAAGAAAAAGAGTCAAGAATAAGTCAAGATTTTTTATTTATACTAAGGAGATTACTTACTTGGTTAGACGAATGGATCAACAACTAACCAAAAGAATGTCCCATTTCATGTGTGACAGCCTGATATATCTATCCTAGTCTGTTCCTATCTATCTATCTATCTATCTATCTCAGTCTGTTCCTACCTATCTATCTTTTTTTTTAATTTTAATCCTTCCCCCTACCAAGAAAGGCGATAAAGCCTATAAGATGCATGGAACTAGGAAGTTTTTTTTTTTTTCAAGTTTTCGTGCATGCACTCAATTTGTCCACACTATGAGGTTGTTGTTATTGTTTCTCTTGAGGCAAGAATGAATAACCCTTTTGAAAGAATACCATACAATAATCATTAACTTTTTAGGGGGCAGTGGAAATTTTGGGTATTGTTTTGGTGATACACTTGCATCTAACCATGGACCTATTCTCTTACTGTTGTCAAAGAGTATCCATTTGTCATTGCATCTAATGATTCGACGCAAAAATGGTTCTTTTTCCCTATCTGTACTCATAGAGTAAGATTACTCGACATTGTTTGATTGTAATCATTTTCATTCGGCTTATGAGTAACAATATATTCAAAAGAAAAAGAATCAGGAATAAGTCAAGATTCAACAACCAATCAAAAAATGACCCATTTCGTGTGTGACAACCTAATCTATCTATCTATCTATCTATCTATCTATCTATCTATCTATCTTTCTATTGCAGTCCTTTCATCTATTTATTTCAGTCCCTTCATCTATCTATCTAAAGTTGTTTATAATCTATCTATCTATCTATCTATCTTAAGTTGTTTATAATCTATCTAAAGTTGTTTGTAATCAATCTATCTATCTATCTAAAGTTGTTTATAATCTATCTATCTATCTATCTATCTATCTATCTATTGCAGTCCTTTCATCTATATATTTCAGTCCTTTCATCTATCTATATATTTATCTATCTATCTAAAATTGTTTATAATCAATCAATCTATCTATCTAAAGTTGTTTATAATCTATCTATCTATCTATCTATCTATCTCAATGTGTTTATTATCTATCTATCTATCTATCTATCTATCTATTGCAGTCCTTTCATCTATTTATTTCAGTTCTTTCATCTATCTACCTATCTTTCTTTCTTAGTCTGTTCGTATCTATCTATCTATCTATCTATCTATGCAGCCTCTGAACAGTTTATTGAGAAGCGTTGTCATGCATCAAAACTGGGTCATCCATATTCACAAGTCTAGGATGTTTCTTTTTCAATTTTTCGTGTATATATTCAGTTTCTCCACAAAACGAGGTTGCTGTTGTTGTTTTCCCTTGTGACTAGAATGAATAATGAATAACCCTTTTGAAAGACCACCATACAGTAACTATTTTCTTTTTAAAGTGCAGTGGTAATTTTGGGTATTGTTTTGGTAATTCAATGGCCTACTCTCTTACAATTGTCAAAGAGTATCCATTTCTCATCGCATGTAATGATTCGACGCAAAAATGGTTCTTTTTTCCTATTTGTACTCATACAGTAAGATTACCCGATATTGTTTCATTGTAATCATTTTCATTGGCTTATGAGTAACAATATATTGAAAAGAAAAAGTGTAAAGGAACAAGTCATGTTTTATTTTTTATTTACGAAGGAGATTACTTCGTTAGACGAGCTGATCAACATCCAACCAAAACATGTGTCATTTCAAGTGTGACAGTCTAATACTTTTACTCTTTTCTTATTTATTGATTTGTTTCTTATTGTCATTAAAGTAATAATAAAACAAACTGACACATTTGATAACGAACTGGTCACTCCGATATCCAACAAGTCTGTCTAAATGGATGGCAGAACAGGAATGGGGAAGTATGGTGAAAAGACAAAATTTACTAAAAGCGGCTAAGCATAGGAAGTTATGAAGGGACATGCACGGCCTAAACTTTCTACTGGAATAATATCTGGAGAGGTAGGGATCATAAAATATATATGGCCATTCCTTATCATGGTACAGGACTTGCACGTCCCAGTGATCCGAAGAGCAATCTGGAGTTTCAACGCATTTCGGGCCGGCCATGGAGCTATGTTCGAAGAGGTGAGACCAAACGGAACGCCACTAAATCCCGACGACCCCCAACAGAAGAATAGGTAAAGATCTACATGATCTCAGCGACCAAACCGGCGGAAAAATGCAGTGCCAATCGAACTGGCGTAACCAAGGCGGACCTTAAGAGACCAAGCATCCGACAGGCCGATGCTACCGGGTTTGCCAGATCTCGGCTGACTGAATCCCCACTGAACCGCGTGGGAGCACCTTCTGGACAAATGTGTGGGTTTCTCTGTCGTTGTACAACAAAAACCAAATTTATGCGAATGGCCACACCAAACTCTCTTTGAAAACCCTTCAAGAGTAGTCTAAGCCTTCGCAGCCATCTCTGCTATCATCACCAGTGGCGGGAGGGAACAGAATAAGCGATGATAAGCGATGACGATTCTGGTGCTCTGATTCAAACGGGTACTACAAACTACTACTACAAGACTACTATTTTAGAGTATCCATTAACGATCGAACGTGTTGCTTAAAAAATAACAGTTGTAGTATTACTTCGAGGCACGTTGGAGTAATGGATAGCGGCTCGGATTGAGGAATCGGAGAGACGAGTTCGAATTCCAGTCAAATCTATTACATTCACTTACGTGCTAATACCCTTGGGAAAGGTATGAATCCTCTTCTTCTCCCCCCAGCTATGGCTAAATAGCAGGACAGACCAGGTTCTATAGTCTTGGATGGCAACTAAGTGTGTTTGACGCAAGGCACATAACTGACTGAATGGATAGCGGCTCGGATTGAGGAATCGGAGAGCCGAGTTCGAATTCCAGTAAAATCTATTACATTCACTTACGTGCTAATACCCTTGGGAAAGGTATGAATCCATTTCTCCTCCTCCCAGCTATGGGTAAATAACAGGACAGACCGGGTTCTTTAGCCTTGGATGGTAACTGGTCTACCGCAGAAAAAAATGTCAACCTACTGCGGGAAAAAAATCTGCCTCGTCAGTCATGTATTGAAAGCTACATGATCGCTTCGGTGCGTAATGATTTTCAAAGCCCGGCTTAGATGCGGAACGAGGCTGGAGCACCCAGTGAGGTTTGAACTCACTACTAATTCGTAATTGATCTAGCAAGACAAGCTTTCTAATCATTACACCACGTCGAGGTGCCCTCGCTTCAGTGTGTATCACGCACATGGCACAAAACTGAATGACTAACTTTCCAGTAGAATCCATTATATTCACATATGCTAATACTCTTGTAAAAGGTATGAATCCTCTTCTTCTCTCTCCCAGTTATGGGTAAATAGCAGGACAGACCGGGTTCTTTAGCCTTGGATGGTAACTGGTCTACCGCAGAAAGAAACGTCAACCTACTGCGGGAAAAAAAAATCTGCCTCGTCAGTCATGTATCTAAAGATATATGATCGCCTAAGCGTGTATCACGCATGGCACATAACTGACTGATGAAAGGCATGAATTCTCCTCTTCTTCTCCCCCGCCATCTATGGTAAATAGCAGGACAGACCGGGTTCTATAGCCCTGAATGGCAACTGATCCACAGCATAAAGAAATGACAACCTGCTGCGGGAAAAAAATCTGTCGTCAGTTATGTATCGGAAGATACATGATCGCCTAAGCGTGTACTACGCATAGCATTGCTTGGGTATTATTTCTCATTAGAGTAAAAGTTGATGGGGAACTGAAAAGTTTCCGTCCCGACTCAAGATTTTCAAAACAAATTTTTATGTTTTGAATATGGTTCACCCAAACTTCATTGATGATCATGGCTCTCCACAATTTCCTATTCTTTGTAGCTTTTCTCTTTTTCCCCCCCACCACCACCACCACCACAAAAAAATTTTCTGCCATCTTTTCGGTCAAGCCCTCTAGTTAGGTTGTGCGTTATTTTCCATGGCCTTCTTACCTTCAGTCTGCCCTGTGAGTATCTATTTTTCTAATACTTCTTTCCTCACTATGGGCAATAGAAATTTTATCTGTCTCTTCCTGATGTTAATCATAAGTGTCCTTTTTGTTGTCTCCTAACTTCGTTGCTTCAAAATATCTTCTTCATCGGTGACTGATATTAACAATCATTTCTTTGTTTCCAACGAATCTTGTCTTTTTGTAATCTCTCCAAAACCTTGCCCACCCATCCATTTTACTCAAGCTCATTTTCAGGATGTTGGCGATCATGGCTCTCCACAATTTCTTATGTAGCTCTTAATAAATTTTGTCTTTTTGTAATCTCTCCAAAACCTTGCTCCGCCATCCATTTTACTCAAAATCATTCTTCTTCTCTGTGGCGTGTCCCTTCAGGATGTTGGCGATCATGGCTCTCCACAATTTCCTGTCATTTGTGAATCTTGTCTTTTTGTAATCTCTCCAAAACCTTGCTCCGCCATCCGTTATACTCAAATTCATTTTTCGTTTTCTATGTCCCGTGTACCTTCAATACATTGGTGATCATGGCTCTCCACAATTTCCTAACTTTTGCAGCTCTTAATAAATTTTGTCTTTTTGTAATCTCTCCAAAACCTTTCTCCACCAAAAAAAGGAAAAATGAGTTTGAGTATAACACTCAAACTCATTTTTCCTTTTTTTTTTCATGTGCCGTGTCCATTCAGTGCTTTGGTGATTATGGTTTTCCACAATTTCCTGTCGTTTGTAGATCTTAATAATTTCTGTCATTTTAATTTCTTTCCAAAACCATCCATTTATACAAGCTTGATTGGTAGGTTATCAGTTGTTTTCCATCTGTCACTCTTGCCTTCGAGCTGTGAGTATCAAATTTTCCAAGCCCACTTTCCCCATTATGTACCCTAGAAATTTCATGTGTCTCTTTCTGATGATAAGTGTCCTTGGTGTTTCCGTTTTCTCTAAATTTCAAGTCTCTTCTTCATCTATGAGGAGATTGTCCAGCATTCACTGCCATATACGGGGACTGATATTACATAACAGTTCAGCTATCTTTTCTGTTGCTTCAAGTCTCTTCTTCATCTGTGAGGAGATTGCCCAGCATTCACTGCCATATAGGAGGACTGATATTACATAACAGTTCAGCTCTCTTTTCTTTGTTTTTGTTGATTCAAGTCTCTTCTTCATCTTTGAGGAGACTGTCCAGCATTCACTGCCATATAGGAAGAATGATATTACATAACATTTCAGCTCTCTTTTCTTTGTTTTTGTTGCTTCAAGTCTCTTCTTCATCTGAGAGGAGATTGCCCAGCATTCACTGTCATATAGGAGGACTGATATTACATAACAGTTCAGCTCTCTTATTCTTTGTTTCTCTTGCTTCAAGTCTCTTCTTCATCTGTGAGGAGATTGTCCAGCATTCACTGCCATATAGGAGGACTGATATTACATAACGGTTCAGTACTCATTTCTTTGTTTCTATTGCTTCAAGTCTCTTCTTCATCTTTGAGGAGATTGTCCAGCATTCACTGCCATATAGGAAGAATGATATTACATAACAGTTCAGCTCTCTTTTCTTTGTTTCTCTTGCTTCAATTCTCTTCTTCATCTGAGAGGAGATTGCCCAGCGTTCACTGTCATATAGGAGGACTGATATTACATAACAGTTCAGCTCTTTTTTCTTTGTTTCTCTTGCTTCAAGTCTCTTCTTCATCTGTGAGGAGATTGCCCAGCATTCACTGCCATATAGGAAGAATGATATTACATAACAGTTCAGCTCTCTTTTCTTTGTTTTTGTTGCTTCAAGTCTCTTCTTCATCTGAGAGGAGATTGCCCAGCGTTCACTGTCATATAGGAAGAATGATATTACATAACAGTTCAGCTCTCTTTTCTTTGTTTTTGTTGCTTCAAGTCTCTTCTTCATCTGAGAGGAGATTGCCCAGCATTCACTGCCATATAGGAGGACTGATATTACATAACGGTTCAGTACTCATTTCTTTGTTTCTCTTGCTTCAAGTCTCTTCTTCATCTGTGAGGAGATTGTCCAGCATTCACTGCCATATAGGAGGACTGATATTATATAACAGTTCAGCACTCATTTCTTTGTTTCTATTGCTTCAAGTCTCTTCTTCATCTGTGAGGAGATTGTCCAGCATTCACTGCCATATAGGTGGACTGATATTACATTACAGTCCAGTAGTCTTTTCTTTGTTTCTAACGATATTTTTTCCCTTTCTTACTCATCTTCATGATCATCACCATCATCCTTCGACCTCCCTGTGGTTGGTCGGGGTGCCATTTATTTTCCCCACTGTTCGGTCCTGTATTGTTATCCCCAGACCCCCAATGTCCAACCCTAACGTTCCGAGCTATGGTGTCTGGGAAAATCAGTTTCCCAGAATGATGCCATAGGAATACTTAATATTTTGCTGATCTTTCGCTATTCCAATGCACTTTCGGATTTTCGTGTCGCGCTTTCCATAGTCTGTTAATACACCTCCCAGATATCTAAATTGTGGCACCAGCATGATTTCGTTATCCCCGATATGTAATTTTTATGTTGGGCTGTCTCTTTTGCTAGAAACCATGCATTCAATCGTCTTGCCAAATCAAGGTCTAAAAATAACCAAAGATTACTGAATTAGGTTCTGTTTAAGGGTGAAACGGGAGAAGGAAAGGCTATAAGCATATGTAGGATAGATAAATGTTGAGTTCAGGGTTGAAGAGGTTTAGATTTTACTTATCTAGGCGAGTATCATGGGAACCTGCTCCAGAAAGTGACCATTGTGTGGACTAAGCTCTCTGGGTTGAACTTACTCCTTATCAAAGACTACGAACGGTATAATGACGAATTGACTCCATCTAAGTGGCTTTTAGCTGTAAATATCTGAAATTATGGAACTAACGAATGTAGCCCGTCTGAACATTTGCCATAGAAATAACGACAGCAATATATTTAAAAAAAAAATATTACCAGCAATACATTTTAGGAAAAAAAATTCCAGCAATTCATTTTTTAGCAAATATTTTTTTACAAGAAATACATTCAAAGAAATATTATCAGAAATATTATACATTTCGACAAAAAATATTACCAGCAATACATATTTGAAGAAAAAATTATCAGCAATATATTTTTGAAAAAAAAAATATTACAAGCATTGCATTCTTGAAAAAAAATATTACCAAAAATATATTTTTGAAAAAAAAATATTACCAGCAATACATTCTTGAAAAAAATTTTACCAGCAATACATTTTTGAAAAAAGATATTATCAGCAATACATTTAAGAAAAAAAAAGTTACCGACATTACATTTTTGAAAAAAAATATTACCAGAAATACATTTTGAAAAAGAAATATTACTAGCAATATATTTTTGAAAAAAAATATTACAAGCAATATATTTTTGAAAAAAAAATATTACCAGAAATAAATTTTTGAAAAAAAAAATATTACCAGCATTACATTTTGAAAAACAATATTGCCAGTAGTGCACTTTTGAAAAAAAAAAATATTATCAGGAATACATTCTTGAAAAAAAATTTTCAAAAAAAATATTACCAGCAATATATTTTTGAAAAGAAAATACTACAAACAATAAATTTTTGAAAAAAAAATTTTACCAGTAATACATTTTTGAAAAAAAAATAAAAAACTTATCAGCAATATTTTTTTTACAAAAAATATTACCAGCAACGCATTTTTGGAAAATAAATATTACTAGGAATACATTTTTTGAAAAAAAATGATATGACCAACAATATATTTTGAAAAAAAAAATATTACCAACAATATATTTTGAAAAAAATATTACCAGCAATACATTTTGAAAAAAAATATTACCAACAATATATTTTTGAAAAAAATATATCAAGCAATATATTTTGATAAAAAATATTACCAGCAATATATTTTGAAAAAAAATATTACCAGCAATACATTTTGAAAAAAAATATTACCAGCAATTTATTTTTGAAAAAAAATAACAGTAATACATTTAAAAAAAAATATTACCAGCAATATATTTTTGAAAAAAAAATACCAGCAATACATTTTGAAAAAAAATATTACCAGCAATATATTTTTGAAAAAAAAAATACCAGCAATACATTTTGAAAAAAAAATGTGACCAGCAATATATTTTTGAAAAACAAATATTACCAGCAATAAATTTTTGAAAAAAAAATATTACCAGCAATACATTTTTGAAAAACAAATATTACCAGCAATAAATTTTTGAAAAAAAAATATTACCAGCAATACATTTTGAAAAAAAAATATTACCAGCAATATATTTTTGAAAAAAAATACCAGCTATACATTTTGAAAAAAAAATATTACCAGCAATACATTTAAAAAAAAATATTACCAGCAATATATTTTTGAAAAAAAATACCAGCAATACATTTTGGAAAAAAAATGTGACCAGCAATATATTTTTGAAAAACAAATATTACCAGCAATACATTTTTGAAAAAAATACCAGCAATACATTTTGAAAGAAAAATGTGACCAGCAATATATTTTTGAAAAACAAATATTACCAGCAATACATTTTTGAAAAAAAATACCAGCAATACATTTTGAAAAAAAATATTACCAGCAATACATTTCTGGAAAAAAATACCAGCAATACATTTTGAAAAAAAATATTACCAGCAATATATTTTTGAAAAAAAAATACCAGCAATACATTTTTGAAAAAAAAATACCAGCAATACATTTTGAAAAAAAAAATATTACCAGCAATATATTTTTGAAAAACAAATATTACCAGCAATACATTTGTGTAAAAAATATTACAAGCAATAAATACCTTGTCGGCATTAAATAATCCATTGTGGTTGATATGCTGTAAAACAAAATAAACGGAACCAAACCTGTAAGCGTCAACTTTGAGAGGCTCTCAAGCCTTGTATTGGTTTATGTTTAGTCCTTTTAGTCGAACACTGTTTAGATGTTAGTCGTAAATGCTGTAGTAGTAATATATCCAGGTTTGTTCGCAAAATGTGCGTAATCTTATTATCACTTAATCGGACGCGTGTCAGCTGATAACGGTTTAGGGGGGGGTACGTCCGGGAAATAATTCCACTTCAGTATAATTGGATTGTTGTAGAGAGTAAGGAAGTGATTAGATGATATGAGGGAAGAAGATTCCAGAAGGAAATACAGACAAATAGAGAGGGGGGAGAGAAAGAGAAAGAGAGAGTAAGAGTAAGATAAAGAAAAAGAGAGAAAGCATGTGCTAGAGAAAGCGAGCGAGAGTGTGTGTGATAGAGATAGATAGAGAGAGAGAGAGAGAGAGAGAGAGAAAGTGGGATTGAAAGAAAACGAGAGAGGGTGAAAGTGAAGTGTTAGAGAAAGCAAGAGAAAGATAGAGAGGGAGAAAACGAGGGAGATAGAGAGATAGTGTGAGAGTAAACGAGAGTAGTGAAAGAGAGAAAAAGAGAGTGAGAGAAAAATGAAAGAGAGTGAAAGAAAGAGAGAGTGTGAGAGAGAACGAGAGAGAGAGAGAGAGTGAGTGACAGAGATTATGAGAGAAAACGATGGCGAGAGAGAAAGAACGTGTGAGAAAACTGGAGAGAGAGAGAGAGAAAGAATGAGAGAAAATGAGAATGAAATAGAGAAAAATAGAGAGAGTGTGAGAGAAAGCCAGTCAGACTTAGGGTTAATAAGAGAGAGAAAACAATAGGGAGATAAAACAAGAGAGAGTGAGTAAGAGTTAGAGAGTGAGAGTGAAGGAGAGAAAGAGCAAAAGGGAGACTTTTAGAGAAAACTAGAGATGGAAAGAGAGTGGTAGAGAAAGGGATAGTGTGAGTGAGATAGAGAAAGAGAGAGAGAGAGAGAGAGAGACGCCCAGAGTCAAGGAAAGAGGAAAGTTCGGGATAAAGAGAAAGTCTTGGAATGTGAAATACAAGAGCATATTTTGCGTTGCTGCGCTCATGTCACTAAAGTGGAAGATTTTACAAGTCTGCAATTGTACAGACTGCTCAACCAGTACAGCAAAGCAAGTGATTGAATGACTTTAAGGAAGATTGTTCCAGAGACATAGAAAGAGAGAGTGAGAGAAAGGTGAGAGGGAGGTATGAAGGGATAAAGTGGAGGGAGAAATAAAAGAGAAAATGAAAGAGAAAGAAAGAGAGAGAAAAGATTTGAGGGATATGTATAAAGGGATAGAGAGTGAGAAATAAGAGAAAGAGACGGAGAGAGGTCTATAGGCAGAGTGAGAGGACGGGTGTGTGAGAGGGAGTGACAAAGTGGTGGGAGAAATAAAAGAGAAAATGATAGAGAAAAGAAGGTGAGAGGGAGAAAGGATGTGAGGGAGGGGTATAAAGGAAGAGAGAGTGAGAAATAAGAGAGAGAAAGAGAGGGAGAGAGGTCTATAGGCAGAGTGAGAGGACGAGTGTGTGAGAGGGAGTGACAAAGTGGAGGGAGAAATAAAAGAGAAAATGATAGAGAAAAGACGGAGAGAGGGAGAAAGGATGTGAGGGAGGAGTATAAAGGAAGAGAGAGTGAGAAATAAGAGAGATAAAGAGAGGGAGAGAGGTCTATAGGCAGAGTGAGAGGACGAGTGTGTGAGAGGGAGTTATGAAGTGAGAAAATGGAGGGAGAAATAAAAGAGAAAACGATGGAGAAGAGAGGGAGAGAGGGAGATAGGATTTGAGGGAGGGGTACAAAGGGAGAGAGATTGAGAAATAAGAGAGATAAAGAGAGGGAGAGAGATATATAGGCAGAGTGTGAGAACGAGTGTGTGAGAGGGTGTTATGAAGTGAGAAATTGGGAGAGAAATAAAAGAGAGGGTGTTATGAAGTGAGAAATTGGGAGAGAAATAAAAGAGAAAATGATAGAGAAGTGAGGGAGAGAGGTAGAAAGGATGTGACGGAGGGTTATAAAGGGAGATAGAATGAGAAAAAAGAGAGAGTTAGCGAGAAAGAGAGAGCTAGAGAGAGAGAAAGAGAGAGCAAGTAAGTAAGTGGGAGGTGGGTGAGTGAGAGTGAAATGAAAGAGAAAGTGCGAGATAAGGATAGGGAGAGAGACAAAGTGTGAGTGGGTGAGTATGTGAATGAGACGTATAAAGAGAAAGAGAGTGGGAGTGAGAAATGAAAGATATAGTGAAAGATAAAGAGAGGAAGAGAGAGAAAATGAGAGTGAGAGATCGAGTGTGTGATTGAGAGGTATAATGAATGAGAGAGCGAGAAAGAAGAATAAGAGAGAAAATAAGAGATAAAGTAGGGGGTAGAGAGAAAGAAAGAGTGAGATGAGTGAGTGAGTGGTATAAGGAGAAAGAGAAATAAGAGTGACAGTGAGAAACAAAGTGAGTGAGAGAAAAGAGAGAGCGAGTGTGTGCGTGAGAGATATAAAGAGAGAATGAGAGGGAGAGAAATAAGTGAGATAGGGAGACATAAAGATAAGGAGGGAGACAAAGAGATAGTGAAAGTGAGAGAGAGAGTGTCTGATTGAGGTATAAAAGGAGAGCGTGAAAGACATAAATGCGAGAGAAGATGAGAAATTAAGAGAAAGCGAAAGAACGTGATAGTGATTGTGTGAGTGGGAGGCAAAGAGGGAGAGAGAGAAATAAGAGAGACAGTGAGAGATAAAGAAGGGGAGAGAGAGAAATAAGAGAGATAGTGAGATATAAAGCGAGAGAGAGAGAGAGAGAGAGAAAAGGAGAGAAAGAGACGACCAGAGCAAAGGAAAGGGGAAAGATTGTGATTAAGAGAGAGGCGTGGAATCAGAAAGAACACCATATTTTGTACTGTTGTACTCAAGATATAGGTGAAAGGTTTTACAAGTCCACAATTGTACAGACTACTCAGCCAGAAGAGCGAGATCACAGTTTATTCTCCCATTGCCTATAATGAAACGCTAAAGTTGATTCGGAATCAGGTAATGGTTAACGATCCTACACTGGTTCATCATTGCTACCGAGTTTAATCCTACATTATTTCATATTACTATAAACGTACTTCTTCTATGATCATGGCTATCCACAACTTCCTGTTTTTTGCAGCACTTAATAATATAAGGGTCATTCAATAAATAAGGTGAATTTTTCGGTATAAGGACTTCTAATACAAATAGAAACTTACATATCTTTTTATTTTTCAACATAGTCTCCCAGCATTGTCACACACTTTTCCCATCTGTGCACAAGCTTCCCTATTCCCTCAGCGTAAAAATCTTTGGACTGATGTCTCAGCCAGTCGCTCAAAACACTTTTGACTTCATCGTCTCTTTTAAACTTCGTGCCTCTCGTGAACGCTTTCAAGGGACCAAACAGGTGAAAATCTGAAGGGGCAAGGTCTGGGCTGTAAGGGGGATGAGGGAGCAGTTCCCAGCCCAACTCGTTAATGGTCTGCACCGTTTGGGCTGCTGTGTGAGGTCTTGCGTTTTCATGATGCAAGATGACTTCTTCTGACTGATGACCCCTGCGTTTGTTCTTTATGTCTTTCTTGACATGCCTCAGCACTTCACAATAGTTCTTCTGTCAGACTGAATGAGGTCATTGACTGATTCGATCACCTCAGGAGATTACACTTCTGTAGGCCTCCCAGGCCTGTCTTCAACCTCAACACTGCTCCGTCCTTCTTTAAACAATTTAGCCCACTTGTAGACATTTTTTGGCTGAAACATGTGGCACCATACACAATTGACATTCTCTTATGAATTTCAACAGGTTTGCACCCTTCAGCAACCAAAAATTTGATAACTGACCGCTGTTCAATTTTAGAGCATGCTTCTTGGTCGGCCATCTTTGTTAATCGCCAAAACTCTTAAAGTTTTTTTTTTATCTGCAAAAGAAATTAAATCCATGTAAAAAAGAAGTAAAACAAAAAATAAATAAATAAAAGTAAGCTTTTATCTGTATTAGAAGTCCTTATACCAAAAAATTCACCTTATTTTTTGAATGACCCTCGTATATATATATATATATATATATATATATATATATATATATATATATGACAATTTCTCGGACATTCAGGCCGGTAAATGTTGTTAATACTGTTTATTATAAACAGAGCATTTACTTAAATATTTGTATCTATAAAAAGAACGTATAAACATAAAAATGTCTTAATATATGTTAAGACATTTTTATGTTCATATATATATATATACATAACATTAATACCTGGTCACTCGTATTCGAGGATACGCATCTACTAGAGCGGATATCTAATTCCTATTGTAGACTCTTGCTCAGGCGTATTTTGTGTTTGTTCAAATTTAACCACTCGAGCGGTATGCATTATCGTCTTGGAAGATGCAGTCACCATCAGGGAATAAAGTCTTGGCCATTGGATGAACATGATCTTCCAAAATGTTCAGGTAATCTTTGCTGTTGATTCTACCATGCAGGGCAACTATTGGGCTGAGACATTTCCATGATATGGCGGCTCAAACTATCACTGATCCACCTCCATGCTTCACTGTTGGAAGAAGGCAGTCAGGGTTGTAAGCTTCTTTGGGCTGCCTCCACACATAAACTCGCCCTGAAGTTGGGAAAAGAGAAAAACTAGACTTGTTTGAGAATATGACTTGCTTCCATTGGTCTGCAGACCAGGTATTGTGATCTCTGCACCACTTCAACCTCTTTTGAATGTTGCAAGTGGAGAGAAGAGGTTTCCTCACAGAGGCTCTTCCATGATATGCAGCCTTATGGAGCTCACGGTGAACAGTTTTAGTAGAAACTGAACTATTCAAATGGTTATTCAACTCAGCAGTCACATTGGCTGTATTCGTCCGATAATTTTTTTGCCAAATTGCGTTTCAATGCACGTCAGGCCCTGTCAGTAAGTTTACAAGTCCGGCCCGAATTGCTACGGTTGCTAGAGGTCTTGTCCTGTTTCTCGAATTGCATCCGTGTTCTTGATATGGTATCTCTTGAAAAACCAAACAGTTCAGCAACCTTAGTGATCGAGGCTCCTGCCATGCGAGCTCTAACAATTTGCTCTTTTTCGAACTCGCAGAGGTCACGCATTTAGCTTAAATTTTAATAAATTCCAAAAATAAATAAGACAAAGACAGTCAATTAGATAAATAAACGTATTTACAATAGATATAACCTGCAATTACGAAGTTTTAGTTGAAGTTCTTAATATAATTGGTCTTTTGAAATATAGGAGTAGATTTGCAACTGTTCCAATTATTTTGTCCAACCCTGTAATTATATATATATATATATATATATATATATATATATATATATATATATATATATATAATAGTATAAATAAAGAACAGCAAGATATGTAATCCGGTATTCTTATTGATATTTTTATTTTTACAAAACAGTGCTCAATGTAAATTATATATTAACTGATTTAAAATATGATTGCTTTGCTACACAGGAATTACTATGAAATCATTTCTAATTTTCATTTTGGCTTGAAATTGGTTCCAGTAAACCAATGGACACTTGAAGCAGCCAAACACATGACTACAAACAAAGAAAACACATAATCCATGATAAAACCAATCGGGTGAAATACAAATTTTATATCAATATCAAGCCTAACAATTTAGTCATAATTTGGGAGAACTAAATAACAAGTTGGACAGTTACACTTTGTAGGTATATGAAAACGTGTTCATATATATATATATATATATATATATATATATATATATATATATATTATAAATTAATTGATTTAAAATAAATCAATTAATTTATAATACTTATGGTCTGTAAATTTACATTGAGCACTATTTTGTAAAAATAAAAGTATCTATAAGAACACCAGATTATATATCTTACTGTTCTTTCTTTATGGTTGGATTGATGTGAGTTTGTGACCCTGGGTTTCACGCTTTTGCGATCGTCAGACAAACTGATTATTTTTTTTTTTAATTTTGGGTTTATGTAGATTGCGTGTGTTGGTGTTATTATGGGAGTGGGGGGAATCGTCGTCGTGGTGTCACTCATGCTAACGCAAACATAGATGCATGTCCGTACACCCGATGAGGTACGCAGACACACATACACACACACACGCTCGTCCGTCGAGGCTATGTGGACAGTTTCGGATTTGACATATGTATGTATATGGGTGGTGTTGTGTCTATGCATACGCATTTGTATGTTGAAATTCAAAGATTGGAAGTGTAGCGAAAATTTCTCGTGAATGTATACATGTCAGCAATCAGAGCATTTTTCTATTTTTTCACTGAGTATTATTTCCTCGCAGGTATGTATATACGTGTGGTGGGGTCTGTGTAAAATTATGATAGGTAAAAATTACTATTATTTTTATTTTAATTTTAATAAAAAAAAGGTTATTTGTTATTATTTTAAAGCTGGTTATTTGCTTGTTTTTGATGACTGTGTATATGTAACTGGTAGAAATTTCGGTTTGTAATCCTTATTGGTTATTTTTTTTATGGTAGTCTCCCCCAGTATATTTAATACCACCATAAAAGATAACCAATAAGGATTACAAACCGAAATTTCTGAGGATGATCTTGGAGGAGATCGAAAGTACTTGGGTAGGAAAAAACTACCGCACCTTCTTTGATGAATTTCATCTTACTATCAAGAAACTGATTAAAGAACTGGAAAAGATCATTATAAAAATAAATAGGCATAAATTTATGAATTTAAGTGCAGTACTAGATTGGCACCAAGTTTTTACAGTTGAAATAGCTAGCTGTAATTATGAGTTCTATGTTTACAGTTTCATTTCTCACACTTCTCACTTGTGGAACTCTTTTCAGGTTTCATGCTTTGCTGCCAACTTTGATCTCCAAAAATTACTCACGTTTCAGTTGCATTTCCTTTACGCTGACTGCGTTGCATTCCCTTTCTCACGTTGATTACAAGAACAAACGTTTTTTTCTAAAGACAAGCAATAATAATAATAATACACAAAATTCAAACCGCTCTATCGGCTGGGGCTTCAAAATACGCCGACTACCCCTCTGCATAGGGATAAGACATCCCCCCCCCCAACGGAGGCGTCCAGAGTAAGACGATAAACTACGTCCAGCAGCAAGGCCTCTGATCAGGAGGTTTTGAGTAGCGTGGAACGACCTCTTAATTGCTGGTGTACCCAGGTCCACCCTGACCCGGGGTGGTAGCACCTGTTAGGGTCCCAGCTATGGGCAAGTAGTTGAGCCCACCCAAAACAGGGGTCAAAACACTATGAAAGTGTAAAAATAAATTTTAATACCATCAATACATTTTTGTAAAAAATTATTACTAGTAATGAATTTTTGAAGAAAAGATATTGCCAGCAATACATCACTAAAGGAAAAAATATTACCAGCAATATATTTTTGACGAAAGACAAAAAATATTAGCAGGAATACATTTTTAGGAAAAATATATTAGGAGCAATAAAAATCTTGTCGGCATTAAATAACGCATTGAAGTTGATATACCGTAAAACAAAGAGAATCATAACGATTTCTTCAGAATGTGGTAGTTGTATGATCCCCATTTGATATACGCAACCCAATGTACCAAACATGACTATTTATGTGGGTTGCACAAGGGAAAACTCAGACGAAAGATTTAATGTTCCACAGATATAATTTCAGACACGACAATGTGACATCAACAGAATTTGCAGAGCATTTTATCACAAAAGACTATCGTTTCAACGAACATCATGAGATACACATTCTAAATCAATACCCAGAATCCACTGACCTTTCAACTCTTAAAATGCATGAAGATCATTACATATGCAAATTACTAACGTCCCAACCCGAGGAGGAGGGAGGAACAAAATAACACGAGAGTTCCATAAGATTTCTCCTAAACTATTTGATTAATTCCTCTTATTAACTAATAAACTACTGCTTAGGTTTCAGTTGTATTTCATTCACGTTGGCTGCCTTTCAGTCGCTTTGTCCCGTTGATTACCAGTACAACCATTTTTCTCAAGGTCAGCTACGTTTGTACAAAGACGTATTTTTCATAGAATTTTTATATATATTTTTTGTATACACAATTGTACATAATTTTTGAAATTTTTACGCCATGTTTTTTTTTAGTAGGTGCTCTGTGTGTGTGTGGCATTTTGGTGTATGTAGGGGCGAATGGTGACGAATAGATTCTTAAGTTGAATGAGTAAGTTGTAACGAATGAATGGGTTGCTAATCTGATTAGCTAGGTTGTCAGAGTAAGCCCCTCCTTAATTCCCAAATTGTCACTCAGGGTCATTCTCTCTATACTATAAATACTGGGCGACTTCTCGCCTCGTTCTCTTTTTTATTTCTTCATTTCAGCGACTGCAATGTAAGCTCTCTTAGAAGATCCGCGTCTTCCTAATTGTGGGAGACTCCGTGAACATTATACACACATACACGTACGTACGAACATCCACCAAAGAACAGACACCAATGTTTACACACACACAAATGTTATTGTCCATTGTAAAATTTTTTTGCTTAATACATATATTTGCTTATATATATATATATATATATATATATATATATATATATATATATATATATATATATATATATCGGTTTTCTCTGTCTTCAATTGGACTTAATTCAAGTCCGGCCATTTTCTTGTATTTCAGGAAATAAACATGCACGTGTCCCAAATAATGCAACAACACGCAAACCCACACGGTCTTCAACAAATTGGTTACCTTCCGACGTGATTGAATTTTCAACTCCTGCTAACAGACACAAGACGGTATATATGTGCAGAACAAAGTCTCTCCGGCGCGCAAATAGAATTTTTTTCTACAAAACGTGGAAATCACAGAAGCTCGAATCGGCACTAAACTACAATTACTACTACCATGACACGAGCCTTACAACACTCCTTCTCACACTTGTCTATTTGCTTGACCCTTTCTTTCTCCCGGCGACGTTTGACCCAATTTCACCCGGCTTACCAAACGGAAAACGCAACGCCATTTTCAACTAATTAACACTCTCTTCTTCTGGACTGAAATAGACAAAGTGTGAAAACACATCTCAAAAGGCGACTCACTCAACCAGACTTGACTCCTCTTCTCCCTTTTTTAGGTCTTGTGCCACAATTACTATATTTAATCAGTATTAAATCGTAGACAACAATCCAAAACCCCAAAGACAAAACTAATCTTATAGTAGGCGGAAGAGTTCAACGTAGCCTCTTTAGAAAGGGGACAACACAACATTTTTCTTCTTAAACAGAGAAAAAAAAAATGAATATCGTTGAAAGAGAAAAGTTTCAGTAATTACAGTATATTTACTTTTATTTTTCGGTCTGTCTCCAGGCTCCTCTTAAAATCAAAATGTTCAAAATTGGATTCGTCTGCTATCATTGTTAACCCTTCTCAGTAGTATTTTTGAGATTGTCAAAAGGATTGGAGATTTGATTCTGGTCAAGGTAACAGTGAAAAAAGAACAGTATATTTCCCATTTGTAAAGACATGCTATGCAGTCTGATTTACGAATAACTGGGAAAAAATCACCTTTCAACAGGACAACGTATGTAGGAGCGAATGGTGACGGATAGATTCTTATGGTGAGTTACTAAATTGTAACGAATAAATGGGTCGTGAGTCTGATTAGCTAGGGATGAGTTAGTGTGTGTCAACCAGATTTGACCAATCTCCTCCCTTTTTAGGCCTTGTGCCACACTTACTATATTTAATCAGTATTAAATCGTAGACAACAATCTAAAACACTCTTCTAAAAATGTTGCTTGTTTTGTTATCGTTTGATGAAAGAAAGCAATGATTTGTGAATAGGACTTATTATTTTTTTTCACTTAATAGTAGCCAATATTCGATGAGAAAAATATATTTAATCTAAGGGTCAACCTATAATATTTAGCATAATGTTTGATAATCTAGTGAAAATAAATGAATTAACATTTTTAAAATTGCATTAAATAATTATATATGTTTTTTTTAAATTGCTATTGAAGATATCTTTTTGGGTTCAAGTGTTTGAGTTGTTATCGCTGTTAAATGGTTAAAGAAATAACAAAACAAGAGTTACATATATTGTCATATATTAAACAGTAAGTACAACAGAAGAGTAATACACGATTAGTGAGTGTGTGTCGGTTGACCCAGCGTTCAATCTATTTGACTGTTAATATTTAACACTTCCCCCCCCCCCACAAGGGATGTATGTAACACAAGGCCGAGTTTACCGTGGGTTCTCCGAGCCCGTAGGCTCGGCCAAAAATATTCCTTTCGAACCCGTATAAACGGGTTCAGGGCCTGTCCACCTCCCCGGACGAAAATTTGCCCTGCGGTAAAGCCTCGTCCGGGTTCCTTTCTGCTCAAGGCAGAGAGTTCGACAGTAACGAACAATCTATTCGACTGTTAATATTTAACAGACCCCTACACGAGGGATGTATGTGGCACAAGGCCGAGTTTACCGTGGATTCTCAGAGCCCGTAGGCTCGGACAAAAATATTCCCTTCGAACCCGTATAAACGGGTTCAGGGCCTGTCTACCGGGCGAAACTTTGCCCTTCGGCAAAGCCTCGTCCGGGTTCCTTTCTGCTCGAGGCAGAGAGTTCGACAGATGAGCAATCTATGCGACTGTTCCCTCAGGGCCTTCTCTCCTACTAATCTTATAGTAGGCGGAAGAGTCCAACATAGACTCTTTAGAGGGAGGACACCACAACACTTTTCAACCTACTGCTTTTAAAATTTTCAATATTTTGTCATGTTCAACAAGACAACGTATGTAAAGAGCGAATGGTGACGGATATATTATTATGGTGAGTGAGTAAATTGTAACGAATGAATGGGTCGTGAATCTGATTAGCTAGGTAGAAGATAGATAGTTTTTACCAGACTTGACTCAACTCCTCCTTTTTTCGGCCTTGTGCCACACTTATTGTATACAGTTAGTAATAAGTCGTAGACTTGTATTTTGCTAGAATTGTATACATTTTAAAACTTAACATGAACACCGACATAATATTGTAATAATGTCAAACATTGTTTAAATGGTTTATTTTCTTTTCTTTTTCAATTATCGCCATGAATTTTCTTCCTTGTCACGTTTGCTTTGGTTTGGTTTGGTTTATTTTGTTTTACGGCATATCAACCTCAATAGATTATTTAATGCCGACAACATTTTTAGGATAGATTCGTATGAATAGAATATGTATTCTTTGGTTTAGATTGGTTTGGTTTATTTTGTTTTACGGTGTATCAACCTCAATAGGTTATTTAATGCTGACAAAATTTTTTATTCATGGTAATATTTTCTTTTGTCAAAAATCTGTTTCTGGTAATATATTTCCTTAAAAATTGTATTGCTGGTAATAATTTTTTTCAAAAAAGTATTGCTGGTAATAGTTAAGTATTTGCCCATAGCTGGGACCCTAACAGGTGCTACCACCCCGGGTCTGGGTAGATCTCTTGATCAGGGGCCTTGCTGCTGGACGTAGTTTAACGTCTTACCCAGGACGACCCTGTGCCCTTTCTATAAATACTTTCATGGTAATTGTTCGCTATGGTAGCTTGACTTTAGGAATTTAAGCTCAGTAACAAGGTCTCATCAATTTACCGTTGAATTGGCTAGACGCCAATGCTAACAGTCTCTTCTATCGCACTTCTCCCCTGTGGAACACTCTTCTGGCTTTTTCCTTCCTAGCCGAGTTTGATCTTCAAAAATTTAAATGTCATGTCAATCGTTATCTACTGTCTTCTTAATTCTTGTTCTTTTATTGCTCTATTTTCTTAATAGTGTTTTTGTTGTTTTGTTCATATTCTCAATAACAGTAACTCCTTGCGTCTTAGTGGCTTTATTGCCTTGCTTGGAGAGAAATAATTTAAAAAAAAATAGCGTTAAACCATCTCAACGGCCTGGTATGAATTACATCCAAAAGCAAGGCCTCTGATCAGGAGGTTTTGAGGAGCGTGGAACCACCTCTTAATTGCTGGTGTTTCCAGGTTCACCCTACTCCAGGGTGGTAGCACCTGTTGGGGTCCCAGTTATGGGGAAATAGTTAACACCCAAACTGGGATCAAAACACTATGAGAGTGTAAAAATAGGTTTTAATACCAGCAATACATTTTAGCAAAAATTGTTTCAAGCAATAAATTTATGAAGAAAAATTATTGCCAGCAAAACATTTTTAAAGGGAAAAATATTATCAGCAATAAATATCTTGGCGTCATTAAATAACCCATTGAGGTGTTGATATGCCGTAAAACAAAACAAACGTAAACCAACATAAACTGAGATAGATAGATAGATAGATAGATAGATAGATAGATAGATAGATAGATAGATAGATAAAAAAAATATTACCAGCAATAGAAATCTTGTCGGCATTAAATAACCCATTGAGGTTGATATGCCGTAAAGGAAAAAAAAAACAAAAAAAAAACAGTATATAATGAGATAGATAGATAGATAGATAGATAGATAGATAGATAGATAGATAGATAGATTAGCAGCAATAAAATCTTGTCGGCATCAAATAACCCATTGCGGTGGATATGCCGTAAAACAAAACAAAACAAATCATCACAAAATTGGACTTAGAGCTGCAAGAAAGGCAACGACTTTGTTAATCATTTTTGGTATTTAATAAAAGAAAAACGAAATAAATACTCATCCATATTTCCAAAACATAAGGCAACCGAAATTGCTTTTATCAAAAATAGTTCTGTATTAATGTCGATTCGTGCTTTTAGTTTGTGCTAGTCCATCTCGGCTGAAAACAAGTCCTTCGCACATAGCAACCAATGCAACAAATATTGTCTCCGTGGATAAATGTATTGGGCTAGAAAAGGACTGCGGCGGCGAACCGCTTCGATGACACGTTTGACTCACGATTTGATTATAGCATCAGTATCGATTACTTGTTGACGCCGTTATCATCGGATCATTTTTACCGTTCTTCGAAACTTAATCGAATGCAGACATGAAAGAAAAAGTACGGGTAAACAACATTTACTGTTATGAACTGCTTTTTTTTTGTTTTGTTTTTGATTTTCATTTTTCTTTGTGATTTTTTCTTTTCTTTTTATTATCTATGTCATAAAATTGAATATGAGTCGCATTGTTCCGAGGTGAAGACTGTTACAGATCGATACAAATAAATGTGAATAGATAGATATATAGATAGAAAGAAAGAAAAAAACAGACTGAGATAGATAGATAGATAGATAGATAGATAGATAGATAGATAGATAGATAGATAGATAGATAGATAGAAACAGACTGAGAAAGAAAGAAAGAAAGAGAGAAAGAAAGAAAGAAAGAAAGAAAGAAACAAACAAACAAACAGATAGATAGATAGATAGATAGATAGATAGATAGATAGATAGATAGATAGATAGATAGATAGATAGAAAAAAAACAGACTGAGATAGATAGATAGATAGATAGATAGATAGATAGAGATAGATAGATAGAAATAAACAGACAAAGAAAGAAAGAAAGAAAGAAAGAAAGAAAGAAAGAAAGAAAGAAAGAAAGAAAGAAAGAAAGAAAGAAAAACAGGCTGAGATAGATAGACAGAAAGAAACAGACTGGGATAGATAGATAGATAGATAGATAGATAGATAGATAGATAGATAGATAGATAGATAGATAAGAAAGAAAGAAAGAAACAGACTGAGATAGATAGATAGATAGATAGATAGATAGATAGATAGATAGATAGATAGATAGATAGATAGGAACAGAATGAATAGATAGATAGATAAATATGAACACTTGCTGATTGATAAGCTATGACTTAGGTTGATAAATATTTATAGATATATATCAATAGATACATAGAAAAAGTTTCAGTTAGTTTAAATCTAAAAATAAAAACTAAAAACGAAAGATATTTGTTAAGAACTGTCACAGCCTATTTGATTGTACCTGTTCGAGATTTATTCATTATAAATGTCTTCCTGTCTGCTCTTCTTTTGTCGCCATTTTGTGCTCAACAGGCGTGAAACTCCGAAAAAAATGCTTACTTTGGCAATTTGGAAAATTAAACCCAATGATTTTTCTTGCTAATGAAAACGAGGCGTCGAATAAGAACAATCTTACAATTAGAAAAAAAAAACGGTATGCGCCATTTCTCGCTAAGAAGGAACCACTGTCTTAATACATTTCGAATCAAAATTGTATTCTTTAAATTGATTTGAATTGCAAGTAATTTTCGGAAGATCTTTTGCCAAATTCGAAAGCTTAATGAAGTAGCGAATAATTTTGTCTGTAATTTGGAAAAATGTCATTATTATGGCATATGTTATTTAGTCTATTGAATTCATTGATAGCATATTCTGTCTTAAGCTAAACTAATCTTAAAGAAGAAAGGTACAATGAAAGACAAATTGAAAAAGTTCTTTCTTACTGTTATCACTTATGATTTAAAACTCTTTTCTTTTGATGACAGTTTTCTCATTTTCATTGTGGTAAAGGACAAAATGGCATGCTCGGCTTCACTAAAAGTGGCTCAGATAGATGTATTTACTTAATTTCTTTTTCAAACTTTTCATTGGCTGAAAAAAAAACAATTTTACTTTTTTTTAATTTAATCTTGAGCCGATTTTGAATATCACGTTTTGAACCGGAAATTGTTTCACTGAAAGGCCGTTATTGGTTTTTAATTTCCAGACGTCTGACAAGGAATCCAGTTCGATTGTATAAGAAATTCTACACTCACCGGTGCCCCATATAGGTTTCTCTGTGTTGTAATAACCTAACATTAGTAAATATCAACTATATGAATAGCTGACCCAGTGCAATGATTTGCAATTTAATTTATATCGCGTTCTTATATGGAAAATTATCATTTATCAACTTAGTAAATTAAAACGCTTTTTTAAATAAACGTTCGGTTGGAAATTATGACATCTTTTAGACGCTGCTTCCCAACAGAGTACGAGCGTTCATGGCTTTCCACAACTTTCTATCTTTTGTGGTCCTTAACAGAAGGCGGGCGATTCAAATGATCTTGGAGTCCGTCGAAAAGGCCACCAGGTGGCTGTGGATAAATAGGGCTAATTGTTGTTTATGATGACGGTCGTCTTTGAGTATAGAATCCAGAGGTTAGCAGTGAATATTTCGAAGACAGTAGGAAAGTGTTGTTCAGGTTAGCAGTGGATATCCCGGTAAAGTAGCAGAGCGTAGTTATTGCTTCTTTTCCTCTTCGCCTGACAAGCTGGCACTGGACATTCGGAGAGAGTAAACAAAATGGCCGCCTTTATACACGACGGATTGAATATTTTACTTCTTCTGATTGGCTATAAAATGAGTCAAGTCATTTGGGCTAGCTCACTAGTACATATATAAATACACAAAAAAACTGCAACACTAATGAATGGCCCAAAACTACTAAAAATACGAACGTTCCCAGTGTAGATGAACATACGTCGTAAATACCACCAATAAATGCTGTTAAAACTTTAAAGTATATATAGATTGTGTATATATGTATATTAAAATTGTATATATAGATGACGAGAAGCTTCAGAGAAACAATTTATTCGAATTGCATTCAGTCGCATATTCAACGACTTTATTTTTGCTTTTTACTGGTCGTTCGAGTAGATTTATTTTATTATAAAAATATTCTTAATCTTTTCTTTTCTTTACTCGCAATTTTTTTTTTTTTCGCAATTACCCATATTTTGTTTCTAATTTTTTTTTTGTCGTATTTACTCGTTTTTTTTTTTCAATCGGTTTTCTTTAAGGAATTTTATTTTTTAGGAGTAACTTATTTTAACTAAATTTACACGCTATTTTTTCTTTTAACTATTATTCAATATGTAAATAAATATCTTGATTAATTTATTTTAAGCAATTTTAGTTATGTTATTTCTCTTAGATTTTAAACTAATTTCTTTCTGTTAAGGATAAGTTTTTGGGGAGTAACCTATTTTAACTAAAATTTACACGTTATTATGTTTTTTCTTAACTAGTATTTAACATGTAAATATCTAGATTAATGTAAGTTTAAGCAATTTTAGTTAAATGTTATTTCTCTTAGTTTTTAAACGGAATGTATTAGAGTATCAATCAATATCCCAAATTATTCATACCGCATTTTAGGAGTTTTCTTTGTGTAAATAGTCTAAATCATTTTAATCACTCTGTTGTAAACATTTTGTTAAGTGTAGTTAAGAAAAAATAAGAATAAAAGGGAAAGTCATAAAAAAAAGAAAGATCAAACAAATAGGATATAATAAAGAAGTTAAAAGGGGAGGAAGAGAAAGAAAAGTCGTAAGATGAGCCAATATAATAAATCGTTTTTATTTTATTAATATATATATATATATATATATATATATATATATATATTGGGTTGTTTTCTTCTCGTCTTCCAAAAAAAAAACACCCTGTTTTGGACGCATGTAGGAAGATCAGTACAACCGAGCATACCCAATCTATAACATCGAATAGCCCAAGTGAAGTCTTGATTAGTTACCGTTTTCTGGGGGAACTTTTACAAAATGGTGGTGTAATGGTTAGCAAGCTTGTCTCGCTAGAACAATTACGACTGAGTAGTGAGTTCGATCCTCACTGGGTGCCCACTACTTTCGGCCTTGTGCCACATATAAGCTACGCTTGGAAAATCGCTATAAAGCACGTCCTAAAGCTAGTAGCAAATTTTATTCTGGGTGCGGGCCGAATACTGGTCATATTCGGTCAGGTCGCCCATCGAAGACGTTTGTTGTTTATTTAGACCCGAAACTTCTAGTGACATGGGAGCAACAACACTAACGACACACCAAGATTCGGAACGTAAAGGTGTATATTTAATAATTATCATTTATCAACTTAGTAAATTAAAAAGCTTTTTCAAATAAACGTTCCGTTGGAAATTATGATATTCTTTTATACGCTGCTTCCCAACAAAGTATGGGCTTTCATAGCTTTTCGCAACTTCCTATCTCCTGTGGTCCTTAACATTCTTTACCCCTCTGCTAAGTCTCCCACCTCACGTTCCTCCATCCATCAACACAAGCTGGTCAAGTAGACGGCTCGCTGCTTTCTCCTATCTCCCCTGCCCTCAACATGCCTTGTGAGGGTTAAGTTTTCCAAGCCGTCCTTCCTAATTATATGTCCAATGAATTTCAGCTGTTTCTGAGTATAAATGTTCTTTCTGTTGCCATTTTGAATAACACAGAAAAAGTCGTAATACAAGGATGTGTCTTCTCACCGGACTTATTCAACCTATACAGTGGGATGCTTCTCAAAGAAATCCTACCATGTTACAGTATCGGTGGACACAATATTAGAAAAATCCAGAATCTATACTGGCAGCAAACTACCTGCATACAGACAGGGAATGAATTCAGGAAACATAGAAAATATAAAGTTCAATAAGACAAGGATGTGTCTTCTCACCGGACTTATTCAACCTATAAAGTGAGGCTATTCCGAGAGATTTAGAACTCCTGCATGGATTAGCTGCCACAATATTGATAACATAAGACATTCAAATGAGGCAGTGATTATAGCAGACACAAATGAAACTACAAAGGCAGTGAAGGAAAGCAAGAAGAAAGGACTAAACACCAATTGCAAGAAAACAGGATGCATGGGCGTTAGCCCAACATCCAGATTATAAATTGAAGCTACCAAAATCCAACAAGTACAACAATTTAAATATCCGGGAAGTGTTTTTAACAGAGGATCGAAAGTGCAACACTGAAATCTGAAGGAGTATTGGGATAGCGAAAGATGCCTTCTAAAAGCTAAGCAAAAAAACGTACTGAACTCTTACGTAATATCAGTCCACGTATACGTCAGTGAATTCTAGACAATCTCCTAACAGATGAAGAAGCGATTTGAAGCAACAAATATGTGCTTCTACAACAGAATGATGAGAATTCCATGAACCGAACATATGAGCAATGGCAAAGTTTTAGAGAAAATGCAAACAAAAGTGACACTCATGCATAACCTTGAGGAGACACGGTGAAGTAATGGATAGCCGCTCGGATTGAGGAATCAGAGAGCCGAGTTCGAATTCCAGTCGAATCCATTACATTCACTTATGTGCTAATACCCTTGGGAAAGGTATGAATCCTCTTCCTCTCCCTCCAGCTATGGGTAAATAGCAGGACAGACGGGGTTCTATAGCCTTGGATGGCAACTGGTCTACCGCAGAAAGAAATGGCAACCTACTCCAGGAAAAAAATCTGCCTCTTCAGTCATGTATCGAAAGATACATGATCGCCTCAGCGTGTATCACGCATGGCACATAACTGACTGATACATAACCTTAGAAAGAGCCAGAAGAAATTTCTTTGGTACATCACGAGGAAAGCGGGCTTGGAAAATTTGATACTCACAGGATAGCTTGAACGTAAGAACGAAAGAGGAAAACAATGCATGACTTACCTAGGAAAGTTGAGTAAATCGGTGGTGGAACAGGTTTTAGGAGAGATAGCAAAAAGACAAAATTCAATAAGAGCAACAAAGGATATGGAATTGTGAAGAATCATGATAGCCAAACCCTGAGGGGGACACAGATAAAGAAGATAAAACTCCAAGGTAACACCAGTGTGTCTATTTTATTCACAATCATTGTCTTACTTCATTTATTCTTTTCAATTTTGTTATGTTGTACACATATTTATCTTTCATTCAAACTCTCGCAGACAGGGACAATGAGGGTCAGACGGCCTTCCTTTCGTTCAATCGATGAAACATTCTAAATCGATATTTCGTCTGCAGTATCGATCAATGATTTTCGCGTCAACAGCCTTGATGTAAAAGGTTGTTCCGACTCAATAATGCACAACAGTTTTAAATATCTGAAAGGTCGGTGGCTAAACTAGTTGGGCGGATTCCAGAGGCGACAAGAATCAGTGCTGAGGGTAAAATATTGTAACGTACTGTTAGTTGTAAATCCCACCTCTTCAGTAAAAAGATAATGGTTAATTGATAATGCTTAACAGCTTAAAATACATGAAAGGTCGGTGGCTAAGCTGGTTGCGCTTTTTCCAAAGGCGACAAGAATCAGTGCTGAGGGTGAAATATTGTGACGTACTGTTAGTTGTAAATCCCACCTCTTCAGTAAAAAGATAATGGTTAATTGATAATGCTTAACAGCTTAAAATACATGAAAGGTCGGTGGCTAAGCTGGTTGCGCTTTTTCCAAAGGCGACAAGAATCAGTGCTGAGGGTGAAATATTGTCACGTACTGTTAGTCGTAGACCCCAACTCTTCAGTAAAAAGATAATGGTTACTCGATAATGCTCAACAGTTTAAAATGTCTGAAAAGTCGGTGGCTAAGCCAGTTGGGCGTTTTCCAGAGACGTCAAGAATCAGTGCTGAGGGTGAAATAGTGTGACGTACTGTTAGTTCTAAACCACACCTCTTCAGTTAACAGGTTGTGGTGGCTCCATAATGCACAACAGTTCTAAAAATCTGAAAGCTCGGTAGCTAAGTTGGTTGGGCGTTTTCAACAGGCGCCAAGAGTCACTGCTGGCGTGTGAGATTATGTAAACGGTGTAAGCACCCCTAGTTCAAGCTCGTACACCGTCAGCATACTAATGCAACCTTAGGTGATAAATAATATTTTCACTATAAACTAGAGGCTCTAGAAAGATCTTTTAAGCACAACCTCATTTCAGGACAGGGGGGATGACGGCTCTCCACGATGTCCTAACTTTTGTAGCTCGAAATGATGTTTGTCTTCTTACTGTCCCTTCCTGCTGCTGTTCTGTCATCCATTTCACACAAGCACGGTAGGTAGGTTATTCGCTGTTTCTCTGTGTCACTACAGGACAAGGGCGATCACGGCTCTCCGCAACTTCCTATCCTTTCCAGATCTAAAAACTGTCTGTATCCTTACTATCCCACCCAGTCCCTGTCTTTCACCCATTCACAAAAGCTCGTTAGGTAGGTTACTCAATATTTCCTTCTCTTCCTTAAGGAAATGTGTGATTGCGGCTCTCCACAACTTCCTGTCCTTTGTAAATCTAAGAACTGTTTGTCTCAATATCCCTCCCAATCCTTGTTTTTCACCCATTTACACAATCTCGTTACATAGGTTTCTCAATATTTCCCTCTCTACCTTCATGACGTGTGTGATCACAGCTCTCCACAGCTTCCTATTTTTTGTCGCTCTGAGCAATGTTTTTTCCGCTGACTATTCTTCTCAATCCTTCTTGTGCATCTATTTGCACAAACTCGTTAGGTTATTCGCATTTTTTCTCTGTCACCCAGGACGTAGGTGATCACAGCTCTCCACAGCTTCCTATTCTTTGTCGCTCTAAGTCATGTTTTTTTTTCCGCTGACTATTGTCCCCACTCCTTCTTGTGCATCCATTTACACAAACTCGTTAAGTTATTCGCATTTTCTCACTGTCCACCCACGATATGGGTGATCACAGCTCTCCACAGCTTCATATCCTTTGTAGCTCTAAGCCGTGTAACTCTAGTTGTTGCTGCTGTTGATAGTCTTCAAGTGATGCAGATTTTGTTATTTGTTACAGTTCAGTGTATGGTAAAAATTAATCATTGATTTTTAAAATCAGTTTCCGAGTAGTTTTTTTTTTTTGTCTTTTTTTTTTTTTTTTTTTTTTTTTGTCTTTTTTTTGTTTTTTTGTTTGTTTGTTTGTTTGTTTTTTTTGTTGTCCCGTTCTTCAGGATGTTTTTTCTCGCTACACTCTCTCCATTTAAATTCCATTTAAATGTGTTACAAATATTATACGCCGATTCCTTGAAAACGTTTCCATTTTCTTTTTCTTTTTTAATCATTTCACTACAAGCAGGGCGATAAAGCCACTAAGACGCGAGGGGGTTATTGGAGGGGGAAAGAAAATGAGAAGATTTTAGAATGGACCGGAAATCTGATCCTAAACAGGAAACAAGGGACAAACCTCTACTCCAGGTCAAAAGACAGAGAAAAAGTGCGAGCTAGCTGAGAGGTGAACCTATCAGCTACTAATGAAAAGAATAGATTAAAATAAATAAAAGAGAAAAGATACCAATTGAAATATGTCTTTCTGGTCGTCATCAAAAGGTTTCGAGACCTGTATGCACTGGTCTTCATTCTGTCACCATTTTCCCGATGGGACGTTTTTACTATTATATATGGAATCTTGGACAAGAGTTTCTGGATTCTTGTAGTTTCCATTAAAAAAAAAATCGGTACCTATGTAACGCCGATCCTCTCGCAGGTGTCATTTATAACGTGATCCCTGGTAAATATAATACCATATCCTAACCCCACTGGGCTGACGCCATCCACAAGACCGGCCGTTGGTCCTGTATTACAGGTTAGACCTAAGTCTCCGGTTTCAAATGTCGATTCGATTCCACACACCAGCCACGTTGAGACTTTTTTTTATCCTGGTGAGTAGTTATCGGGTCGTAGAATTCCGGAAGCTGTCCGTTGGACTTCCTGCAAGCTTGTTGGGTAAGAATCGGGTTAACAGCAAATAAATATGGCCAAGTCGATCCGATTTTAGAGGGACAAAAGTCTATATATATATATATATATATATATATATATATATATATTTATAACATCAACAATACATTTAATAATACAATTCTCATGGCAAAAAATTGAATGTCTCTTGTATATGAACGATGATCAATAAAACAAAAAATACTTTGTGTAATTTCATTTTAACCCTTTCTGGTCTGTTCTTAGCGCAACTACTACAACCGTCAATGTTCCCGTCCTTATTAGTAGTAATGGTAGTAGTAATATTAGTGGTAGCAGGAGCAGCGGTATTTATATCAACATGTTAGAGGGCGTTTTGTTTCAGTCACTGAGTTAGTCATTCACTTTCTGACCAACTGTTCGGTTGAACAGGCGGGTGGAACCCGAACGAGGCTACGCCGAAGGGCGGAGTCTCGTTCGGGGAGATAAACCGGCCCTGAACCCGTTTATACGGATTCAATGGGCATATTTTGGGGCCGAGCCCACGGGCTCGGAGAACCCACAATAAATAACCGACCTTGTGTCACATGCTGCCCCAGTCACTGATGTCACTTTCTCTAACCCAACACTCTCTGCTCCTCTCAACTCTGCTCTGCTCTCAACCCATGTCTGCTCTTTCTTCCGGTTGGTTCGCCTCTTTATATTGAGAACTAGTGAGGTATTGTTTTTTCTAGTGCGAACGTACTGACCTACTGTTATTATGAACGGAATCAACCTATTTTCCGACATATTTCTAAATTAAAGCTTCACATTCGTTTCAACTTTCAGTACTTTGGCCCTATTGTAATTGTTCTAAGTTTATCTATTAACAGCTCTGAGCAATTTTTGTAAACTTTACATAGATTCATACTGTCTTAATATCGATAGAATTAACCTTTATATCAAGACATTCTGAATTCTGTTTTCTATGATATGTTTTGTACGCTTAAAGAGAAAAAAGATTGTATTTCGTTTTCTAAATAAAATCTGTAACATTTACATTTCAAAGTCTTTACAGCATTTTTAACCTCTTTGTTCTTTTGAAAACCACTTTTTTCTGTTTTCCAGTATATTCGTCTTTATTATCATTATTATTATTTCGTGGTGATATTGCCCCTGCCACATCTCTTCCTTAAACCTTTTCCCTAATACTTGTATTAGGCACCAATACTTCAAAAGTTAATCCTGCTCATGCAATTTGTCTATTATACCTTCCGCATGCAGGTATTATTTCAAAAGAAATGTACAGTCCAATTAAATCAATTCAAACATTACAGTCTCTCTCAGCTCCTTTTTTTCATTAAGTTCCGCCATTCTTATGCACATCAATATTTAATTAAAACAAATCCCTTATATCAGGGTTATAATGTCCACAGTTACTTTTTCAATTCAACCCAAGTCGAATAGAAAAAGTAATAATTACATTTTACAATAACTTTCTTTTCAATTTCATGTCAAATTATATAAAAAAAAAAAAGAATAATCATAATAATACTTCTTTTTTTTTTCATTCCATGTCCAGTTTAAAAAAATAATCACGGTTAGTTTTTTTTAGAGTTCTCAACACTCCGCATGATTTAATCAGTGATTGTACTATTTTACTTCTTATCCTTCTGCCTGTCCTAGCTTTAATAGGAGACTTGATGATTTCTGTAGTCAATTCAGGGTCCCCCCACCGGTAGCAGTGGTCGACTCTCCTTGTAATTCCACGGTAGGTCCAATCGCATTCACATTGAATATACTTTTACGAAGCTCACTTCATGGAATCCCTCTTTCGCTCACCTCGTCTGCGTGACAACTTCACTTTTTTTGTTTGTTTGTGGTCTTTAATAACAATGTCTGGGCGAATGATTGTTTGTTCTGTCAGTGTGTATTGTGTAGTCCCATAGAATTGTAACAGGTCCTATCTCCGTAACCGGGTCTGGTTGGTGTTCATACCAATTTCTTTCAGTTTCCTTCCCGTAGAAGTTTCAGATTTTCCAGTGCAGATATTGGCATACTCTATAACTTGTGCATGTTATGTTCCCTCTTTTGTCTCTTCTAGAGCCGGATCTAAACTATGGTCCTTACACCCTATAGAACTGTTATCTAATTGATAGCACTTTTCTTGATTATATAGTCCGGTAGACGGAAATAAAAATATATAGTGTTTAATAAATAAAAACAAAATGGATTTTCATTTATTAGCACGACACATTTTAATAAACATTATTCGGACTATTGTCCTCATCTTTGTCGCCATATTTATTACAACGTTTCGGCCGTTGTACGCTCCGGCCTTCTTCAGGTGATTGGAATGTCGTACTGAACCCTTTATTTCGCTCACTGGGGTAGACTGTTCTAATTACACGTGCCATGTTTTAATGGATGTCAGTTATCTTCTGTTAATTTCCCTCTGAGAGTTCTCCACTGCCTTAACCGGGTGTTGAACTCACACTCTTTGGATCCTGTCACTGGATCTAACCAACGCTACTGTGCCATGTGTCCTCAATTTTTAGTGAAAAAAAAACGTTCCTAATTTCTATCTATGGGGAATCTATACATGACATAATCCTTTAAAAGGACACATGATTTGTTGTCGCTTAAGGCACTGCATTTATTTCCCTTCAATATCCAGTTCTGTTTCACATAGTTAACATGTGCGCAAAAAGTCCTTTCAAAATTTCTAAATTAGTTTTAATTTTTGTTAATTACTTTTTTAATAAATATTTTTATTTTGGGTATTTATTTTAATTTAGGTCATATTTCATTGAAGTAATTTTTTGTTTAAGTTAGTAAGTTATTAAATAAGATAAAAAGATTATGAACCTAAGAAACGAAATCCAAACTAAAAAAAAGTATTAAATAAAAATATATTACATAATTGCTGAAAAAAATGTTAATATTTTAAAAATTACTAGTTAAATACCAAAAAAGATCGTTCGCTTACATTTCGTAAAATTATGTCAATTTTGATCATCCATAGTATCTGTCATCACCTTGTAACTTCTCAATAACATCGATAACGTGAATAAAGACATGAAAAAAATCAGACACATCGTTAAGAAATGTTTGGATACAATTTTTTTATGCTAGTAAGTAATGTTTGTTTCAAATCAGGTTAATTTAACTTTAAATTTTCTAATTTTACCCAACGTGTCAGAAATATATAATTTATTTTAGGAAGAATTTTAAAATCGAAATTTTTTTTGTTTACAAATTTCTTAAAATTTAAGAAAATGGCCGCTTTTAAGAAAATTTTTAAAAATCGAGAATATATATATATATATATATATATATATATATATATATATATATAGTTATTAAAAATAGGTAATCCGTATGGGTAAACCTAAGGAGGATAAAATCCAGAGAGCTCAATGTAAATCCAGAGAAATAATTTTTTGTTTGGAAGTAAAGTCTGATGATCCGCAGTCCTTTTAAAAGGGCTGTTTAAAATAATTTATTACATGGAACCTTAAAAGTGGTGTTTTTTATTTAATATATATATATATATATATATATATATATATATATATATATATATATATATATATATATGATAGAAAGGAGGAATTGAGATAATTAAGTTATTCATCGAGTTTAGAAGAAACCTCAACAGAATACAGAAAGCACTGGACGGCCGTTTCGTCCTATATTTGGTACTCATCAGCAGTGCGCATCCACTACCGAGAATTGAAACCCGGACAGTTACATTGACAGGCAAATATGATTTAATATATATATATAATATATATCTATATAATTTCTATCTGAAATACACAAGAATATTTTACTTACTGGAAATAATAAATTTAATCCTTTAGCTTTCAATTAAAGCTAAAAATAAAATCTTTAAGAATGCTTTTTTTATTTTTAAAAATTCGTTTTAAACCTTAAAAACCGAAAATTTGACTGGAGGTATACCTAATCTAAAAGAAGCCGACCTTTAGCCGGGATCAACGAGTCAGTGCGAATGATCCTTTGCTTTTCAGAATTGTGTACTTCCCCAGCTACATACAGTTTTGAATTCAAAGTATTCTTTCTTCTAGACCAGTTACCGTCCAAGTCTATCAGATCCAGTGTGTCCTGCAATTTATCCATACATGCAATAGAGATTGGCTTAGACATCTATATCTCAAAAGTGAAGTGCATGTCGAATCATAAAACAATTCCAATCAGCAACTCGCACAAGTTACGGAACTTGTATATTATGAAACAAAACACGCCATGTTGTGTTTGACATATTTATATATGTGTGTGTGAATGTGTGTGTGTGTACGTGTTTGTAGGGGGGGGGTGAAATTACCAAACAGCCCTCCCAGGTTATTTTACCTTGTCTAATTTCGCATCCTGACTTGAATAATGTCTGTGTTGTTATCTGAGCTGATATACATATATATATATATATATATATATAGAGATAGATAGATAGATAGATAGATAGATAGATAGATAGATATAAAACATTGTAAAGATAGACAGATAGACAGGCAGATATGATTTGACAAAGAAAGAAAAAAGAAGTTAAGTAAAAGGAAACTGAATTGTATATACTGTGACGTGTGACGAAAGCAGATAGCCTAAACACGCATATACACATATATTAAGGTTAATTTCCGCCTAGCAACAGAATAAAGGTCACGTGGGAGTCCTATGACATTTTGGGAAGGCAGGTCAAAAGGTTGACTGACCCAATTACCCGTAGCGACAAATGTCTAGACAGAAGCTAGACGGGAGACTGATGTAAGCTAGAATTCGCGCCAAAACTTAAGACACGTGATAGTCAGAGATTCACTCGAGAATCAGTTGCTATCTTGACCTGAAGCCGAAGCGCTGATAGTTTATGAACGGAAAGATAAGACGCATTTGATAGTGATGGAACTTATCCAGTTCAACCCAGGCAACTCCGGACAAGAAATATAACAAGAAGTATTCCTGTTCGAGAACCCCAAATTGAAGACGCAGAGAACTTTATACGCTGAGGATTCAGCCTGCGTTTAAAGAAAAAGGAAAACCAAAGAAGAATGCATATACCTCTGATAGAAGTTGAATTGTGTAAAGAAAAGAAAACGGATATCCAAAGAGAGGAAGAAAGTGTATACCTCTGTTACAAGTTGAATTGTGTAAAGAAAGAAAAAGGAAAACCAGAGAAGAAAGTGTATCCCTCTGTTATAAGCTGAATTGTGTAAAGAAAAAGGAAAGAAAGAAGAAAACCAAAGAGAGGAAGAAAGTGTACATCCCTGTTGCAGTAAGTCGGGTTTGGAAACCGAACTGTCTACAGAAGAAAAAGGAAGAAAAGAAAAAGGCGAAACAAAGAGAGGAAGAAAGTGTATACCTCAAGTTACAGCCAGTCAATGTGTGAAATTGTGTTTGTATCGAGAAAAGAAAAGAAAGGACAATGATAAAAAAAAGAGAACTGAATATAAAAGATAAGTAATCATATTTTGGACCCGTATTAGAAAGATATACATACATCCATGAATATTATGTTCTTGCAAACACCTTTCCACATGTAAAAACTAATTGTAACTCCTATCCCATCTCTTTTGTGTATGCGTTGGCTTCTGCATTCAATTCATAGTAATTCATACTTATATTTTTGTATGTTCGGGTTCAGTTGAATCCATTTGGTGTTAGGCGAATTTTGATATCCCAACGTCAGTTTTGAGATCTGGTCGTCGGATATTTTAGCTCATACTTCTCTGTTCTTTTATTTTGATATTTGTATATTTTTACATATTAAAATTCTTGTATCAAAAATCGCTAAGCCTTATAGTTCATCCTTGTATTGTGGATCAGTATTCGTGTTGAAAACGAAGCGGACTTGAGAAAGATTATTGTTCGATTATTCTAATCGAACAGTGGTCTTAAAAATATTTTTGTTTACCAATTGTCCATTGTCACGATCTGGGAGAGATAGCTTGTATCTCTCCACAGGTGTGAGAATTTATATATCTCCTAGTCGGCGTATGATCGCCTTATAAACCCATTCGTCGACTGGGGCATATGACATATATATATATATATATATATATATATATATATATATATATAGAGAGAGAGAGAGGAGATAAAATATTGTAAAGATAGACAGGCAGATATGATTTGACAAAGAAAGAAAAAAGAATAAAAGAAAAAGGAAACTGGTTTGTATATACATATACATTGCTGTTCGATAAAAATGACTCACCTGATGTTTTTTACTTAAAAATTTTTTCGCCTATTGTTTTGGGGGTCAAACTAATTTTTAATCTTACTAATATAAAGACCCCTTCCCGACTACCTAGTAAAAAAGTTTACTCACCCTAAGGTATTCTATTGATAATTATAATTTTGGATATAAATGGAATTTAGGGAAAAAAGTGACTCACTTATTTCCTGCAACTAGTAATCAATAGAACCATAACCGAACAGCTTTAAATAAAGAATAATAGAGGTATAATTTATTTATAATAATATAGTTCGGAATATTTAATAATCTATGGGTCCTCCTTTATTTTGAATAACCTTTTCAACCCTTTTTGGCATTGACTTGATTAGGTTCTGGCAAATCTCATCTCCAACCATTGAATTCCATTCGGATATGAAATTCACAATCAAATCCTCTTTGTTGCTCAACTGTTTTCTCGAGAGCCTGTACTTTATAATGCTCCATAAGTTTTCTATGAGGTTGAGGTCAAGAGATTGGGGCGGCCATGTCATAACAGTCACCTGCTTCGCATCAAAGTATTCCTTCATCAATTTTTATTTGTGACTGGGAACATTATCCTGCATAAAAATGAGCTTGGTTGGGTCGATTTTCACCCTTTCAGCAGGAGGGAGCAGACAAGACTCTAAAATTCTCTTGTACTGCTCACTTCTGAGGGTCTTTCCAATAGGTTTTAAGAAACCAGTTTCATGAAAAGAAAAGCATCCCCAGAACATTATACTGAAAGGATGCTTGACAGTACTTACTGCTAAAATTCAAAGAGCTTTCAAAGCTTCTTCGGATTTTAGATCGCTTATCCTTTGAATTTAGCTCAACTTTCGTTTCATCGGAGAAGAGAACATTTAGTAAAAAAAATCAGGTGAGTTACTTTTATCGAACAGCACTGTGTATATATATATATATATATATATATATACATATATATATATATATATGTGTGTGTGTGTGTGTGTGTGTGTGTGTGCGCGCGCGTGCGTGTGTGAAGAAGTCTTATCCATTTGATGACAGAGACGGCCGATTTGAATAGCGCCAAACAATAGGATGGTTGTTGTGTAGCATCGCGTCACTCCGTGTCAGGCAGCTCTCAACAGGAACAAAGAAGGGCTAACATCAAAACGAGTTTCTCACCATTTGCAGGCTGAGATCTTTGACCCTTACATGCTACCAGTTGTGTTATATGGTCTCGATCGTGTTACCTGGACGACAAAGTCTCTTCAAAAGCTCGCTACATTCCAGAATCACACCATGAGACTTATGACAAACGCCTCACCGACTATATCTCTATCTATAAGCTGCTCAATGTTACCAAACTTAAGCCAATCACATCAGTTATCTCGTCAAGAGTACTTAGGCTGTATGGTCATATCAAAAGATCAATTCTTGATGTGAGTAAGTTATGCCCAGAAGGAAAGTTGGCTGTTAAGAGAAGAAAGGTTGACAGCCAAAACAATAGTTTGATAATGTTCACTTATGGACAAGATTTGACCTTTACTCTTTGAACACTGTTGTTCATAATCAACCTTTTTGGGGAAGAATATCATATTTTGATATGCTGTCTGTAACAAGCGGAATAAGCGACTGATAAGAATGGACTTGATATTTTCTGTTTATTCAACTCCACATACATTTTTTTTAATATTATTCCTTATTAGATACTGTTGTAGAGTAGTTTTCACGGTGGAGGCTTGTATTCCACTAAGTCGGTCTTAAACAAGGTTCGACGTACAAAACGTTAGGAACTTGAAATAATAGTTAATGACGCAGCAATCTAGTTGTGGTGGTTGATACTTTAATGTCCGACATCGACTGACACACTCAACTCCTCTGAGCCCCCTGGCGACTGCTACTACTACTACTACTACTACTTATTATGTGTGGGAGAGTATATTAATAATAGAATAGGTATGTTCCGGTATAACAGATACAAACAACATATTTTACATTATTTACATTCTTTGGACTGTTGTCCTCATCATTATCATATTCACGGCGTTTCGGCCGTTGTACACTCCGGGGAGATTGAAATTTCGAACCGAACCCTTTATTTTATCCGCCGGGGTAGATTGGTCTGGTTCCACATGCCGTGCCATTTTCGGATATCTCAGATTCAGGTTCAGGTATTTCTCTTTTTAGTAACACAACTCTCCAAGTTTTGTTCACCTCTGCTGTGAACTCACAACTCCTTTGGTTCAAGTCCCCGGATTACTTCAACCAACGCTTTTATCCACTGGGCCATGTGTCCTTGGGTTCAATATACACAATAAATACTCTTGAATTGTTAACTGATGTAATTGGCTTGGCAATATTGAGTGGCTTAGTAATAGTGATATGAACTCGCAAAAAGCGCTGGATGAAATAATTCAGTGACTTGAACCAAAAGAGACGTGAGTTCAATACCTGGCCACAGCGGAGGTAAAAAAAAAGGAGAGTTGAGTTATTAAAAGGAAATAAATGAAAATGAAACTGAGATATCCGGAAGAGGCATGACAGGTGAAACTAGATCAATCTACCCCCCCCCGGTGGACGAAATAAAGTGTCTAAGTACTTTCGGCTTTCAAAAATTATTACAAGTGCCTCTGCATTTTGTGCTACGTCGGTTTCATCGTTTGTTAAATATCGCGTCTTCACGCTTAATGCTGGTTTTTAAAGTATAGCAGATTCACGTGTCACTTTGTCTTGTTTTTCCACTTGTTTTTGTTAGGAAATATATTTAGTATGTTCGTTAATTAGTAAAATTTTATTGATACTGGATTGCTTGTTCTAAATGCATCTAGTATCTGTCGGTATTTTTTACCGTTTACGTAATGCAGTAATGTGTTATCAGTAAGAATTTCTCTTCTGTACTTTGATCTTTTGGTTGGTGACATGCGATTTCATTGAGCTATTATTAGATAAATTGCAAGTTAATTGATACGATAATGTAATTGTTATGTAACCAATGCACGTTTTATTTTATCCTATTTGTGTGTGTTTGCATATCTCTCTCTCTCACACACATACACACTCTCTCCTCCCTCACCCCCTCTCTCTCTCTGGTTTTCGGGAAGCTCTCGGCCTGACACACTTCTCTGTATCAGTTTCCAGTTTGTCATTAAAATTTTTCGAAAATGGCTTAGGACAGTAAACTTTTCAGCAACGCCTCAAATGTAAAAAAAAAACAACAAAAAACCTCAACATAATGCTAAAACGTAAATATAAGAACGCCTCAAATATGTAAAAGCAAGTATGTGAGAATTGTAAATACATTGCGTTAAGTATTAGAGGTGGAATATTTCAAGGTGGGACAAAAATAATTGACAAGAGAGACGTGAAAACATCTCGAAAAATGTTAAGATCAGAAATGATAGATTGCGTCTTTGTTGTCCAATTGAAGAATGCAAACTAAGCAAATTGCGTATGGCAGCGTAAGTGGAAATTCCAGAATGGTCCGGCCACAAATGATACCAATATACGGAAAGATTTTACTCCATCTGTTCTTTCTCATATATATATATATATATATAGGCAGCATTTTTTCATACATGTTCCATTAAATAATATAGACAAGTGTTGCCTATTTATTTTATGTAAATTCTTTTCATAACGTCTGATAAACTTAATAACATTATCATTAAACGAAGAAAGAAAATCACAATATTGATCCATATTTTTTAATCCAATCGCTTACATAAGCCATTATCAAAGATGTCAATTACTGTACAATATATTAAGCAATATACGGACAAGACAGTGATGATAGTCTGCTATTGTTTACATGGATGATTTCCTACCAACGATAAACACGTGCATATAAGACGCTAGAAGCGAAAATCGCACCGCAGCTCATGACGTCACACATGACCACGCGAGAGTGAATTCGAGAAGTATTAAGTATGGGAAGCCGTCGGTATAAACCAATGGCCTCTATTACCAATTATAGACATTTAAGGATATTTGTAGAGATTCCATAGTTGATTTTGTTTAGGTTAGGTTTTAACTGTTTAAAACTCCTTGAAGCAATATACATCAAACAGTTAAAACTTAACCTAAACAAAATCAACTATGGAATCTCTACAAATATCATTAAAAGTCTATAATTGGTAACAGAGGCCATTGGTTTATAACGACGGCTTCCCATACTTAATACTTCTCGAATTTACTGTTCACTTTTATGATCTTTTTTACTTCAATGTTCAATTTTATATATATATATATATATATATATATATATATAAAAGTGAACATCGAAGTCAACAATTAGAGGCGACAGTCTGTTTCATGCCAAACGCAATCGTCAGGCCACGAGTACTGTTATTTTTTCGGCTATTTATATATACGGGTCTGTCGTGCATTGTGGGTAGTCTATTTTGGCGGTTATTTTGCCGGAAGTCGTTTATTTGATTATTTATTTATTTATTTGTGTTAAATTATTTTGATTGTCATTATTCATTTTATTTTATTTTATTTTAATCAGTATTTTTATGAACGTAGTAAAATTTATATATATATATATATATATACGATATCCGATACTTAGTACATATGTGAAAGAATTAATCTTTTTCTTTTTTATTTCTAATTCATTATTAATTTATATTAAAAAAAAAATATTGTTAAATAACCCATAAAATGTAGATATTCCATAAAAAATCAAATTAATCAATCTGATATTTGGCAATTTTATCTCACCTCTTTTTTCTTCTATGTACTGTGTCCATTCAGGACGTTGGCGGTCATAACTCGCCATAATTTCTTGTCCTTTGTATCTGTTAATAAAATGTATCTCTTCTAAATGCTGTTCGTCCAACAATTTATACAATCCCACTAGGTAGATATTTTATGGGATCTTACCCATAATAATAATGGACTATTGCATACTTAATAAATACAGCGACTCAGGAGTAGGCAAGAAGTCAGTCAGAAGTTCACTTTTGAACCGACTGCTCGTTTGAACTCTCTTCCTACGGACGGGAGGAACCCAAAGGAGGCTACGCCGAAGGGCGGAGTCTCTTTCGGGGAGGTAAACCGACCCTGAACCCGTTTATACGGGTTCAATGGGCATATTTTTGGGCGAGCCCACGGGCTCGGAATGCCCACGTTAAAAAGGCCTTGTGCCACATGACGCCCTCGCGGGGGGTGACTGAATATCGTCAGTCAGTAGTTCACTTCTGAATCGACTGTTCGGTTGAACTCTCTGCCTTCAGGCGGGGAGGAACCCGAACGAGGCTACGACGAAGAGAGCGGATTCTCTTTCGATCAGGTAAACCGACCCTGAACCCGTTTATACGGGTTCAATGGGCATATTTTTGAGCCGAGCCCACGGGCTCGGAAATCCCACATTAAAAGGGCCTTGTGCCACATGACGCCCTCGTGGTGGGGCTGACTAAATATCGTCAGTCAGTAGTTCACTTTTGAACCGACTGTTTGGTTGAACTCTCTGCCTTTGGACGGGGAGGAACCCGAAGGAGGCTACGCCGAAGGGCGGAGTCTCTTTCGGTGTGGTAAACCGACCCTGAACCCGTTTATACGGGTTCAATGGGCATATTTTGAGTCGATCCCACGGGATCGAAAATCCCACATTAAAACGGCCTTGTGCCACATGACGCTACTTTGGTGGGGGTGACTGAATATCGTCAGTCAGTAGTTCATCGTCAGTCAGTTTGAACCGACTGTTCAGTTGAATTCTCTGACTTCGGGCGGGGAGGAACCCGAAGGAGGCTACGCCGAAGGACGGATTCTCTTTCGGTGTGGTAAACCGACCCTGAACCCGTTTAAACGGCTTCAATGGGCATATTTTTGATCGAGCCCACAGGATCGGAAAGGCCACTTTAAAAAGGCCTTTTGCCACATGACGCCCTCGCGGGGGGTGACTGAATATCGTCAGTCAGTAGTTCACTTCTGAATCGACTGTTCGGTTGAACTCTCTGCCTTCAGGCGGGGAGGAACCCGAACGAGGCTACGCCGGAGGGCGGATTTTCTTTCGATCAGGTAAACCGACTCTGCACCAATTTATACGGGTTCAATGGGCATATTTTTGAGCCGAGCCCACGGGCTCGGAGATCCCACGTTAAAAAGGCCTTGTGCCACAGGACGCCCTCGTGGCGGGCTGACTAAATATCGTCAGTCAGTAGTTCACTTTTGAACCGACTGTTTGGTTGAACTCTCTGCCTTTGGGCGGGGAGGAACCCGAAGGAGGCTACGCCGAAGGGCGGAGTCTCTTTCGGTGAGGTAAACCGACCCTGAACCCGTTTATACGGGTTCAATGGGCATATTTTTGAGTCGATCCCACGGGCTCGGAAATCCCACATTAAAAACGGCCTTGTGCCACATGACGCTACTGTGGTGGGGGTGACTGAATATCGTCAGTCAGTAGTTCACTTTTGAACCGACTGTTCAGTTGAATTCTCTGCCTTCGGGCTGGGAGGAATCCGAAGGAGGCTACGCCGAAGGGCGGAGTCTCTTTCGGTGAGGTAAACCGACCCTGAACCCGTTTATACGGGTTCAATGGGCATATTTTTGAGCCGATCCCACGGGCTCGGAAATCCCACATTAAAAACGGCCTTGTGCCACATGACGCTACTTTGGTGGGGGTGACTGAATATCGTCAGTCAGTAGTTCACTTTTGAACCGACTGTTCAGTTGAATTCTCTGACTTCGGGCGGGGAGGAACCCGAAGGAGGCTACGCCGAAGGACGGATTCTCTTTCGGTGTGGT